>VWYI01026331.1:3177-50473 GCA_013399455.1 Anthoscopus minutus
CCGGTCTCGGGCAAGGCCACGCCCTCCAATAGTGACCCGGCCCAGCTCCTGCGCTGACATAAATGCATTTCTGTGCGTGCAAGCCGCTCGCTGTGGGATGCAGGTGGCCATGAGCAGCTGCCCGGGGCCGCAGTAGCGCAGGGCGAGCTCCCGGGGCCGTGGTTCCGGGGACCCGCCGGGAGCCCCGGGCCGGGCGGAAGCGGCGGGGGGCCGGGCGGAAGTGCCGCCGGGGAGGGCGGAAGTGGCGGCGGGAGCGGCGGCGCCGCGCAGGTGAGTGGCGGCCGAGCTGTGGCGGCAACGCGGCCTCTCCTGNGATATGCTGTAGGGGGATGTTTCTGTGATACTGTGACTCGGAGTTTTTTGGTTTGCACTGATAATTGAGCGAGTCAAATCTGTTGTCTTGGACAAGATATTGCTCTGACTTTGCAAGTCCCAGGCCATGTTTTTGGTGTTCTGGTGCTGATGCACTTTTTGTCTGGCTTTTTCCTGGCTGGATGCCATTCTGCTCCTAGCTGGCTGACACCGCACAGCCTTGTGCAGGTTTGTCAAGGTTTTGTTCATAGAGAAAGAACTGGGCTTCATTTGTGTGGGACTCCCGTTTAAGTGTTTTTGTTTGGGTGATCCTCAAGTAGGTGATCTGTAGTATATACAGAAATGTAAGAGTGGGACAAAAATGAGTAGTTTTCTCATGCTATCCCCATCCTATCTCCAGGAAATCCGATTCTGTTACCAGTTTTCCATGTGTTTGAGTCCTGTGTGATAAGCACGTGTGGCTGGGCTGCAAGAGCAAGAAGGCAGGATGTTGTCGAGACCGAAGCCTGGGGAGTCCGAGGCAGACCTACTGCGCTTTCAGAACCAGTTCCTGGCAGCCAGAGCTTCTCCTGCAGTGAAAATTGTGAAGAAAGCAGACAAGAGGAAAGGGAAGGAAGGGAGCACAGATGCTGAAAGACCTCCGCTACAGGACAGCAAAGATGTAGTCATGTTGGATGGTAAATTTGTTTGTTTCTTTGAATTACTAAGATTCTCTGTCTCTCAACCCAATGTTGCTTTTCCCTTGCATTTGTGCCCTTCTTGGAGTAATACTTATTTCAGTGTCTTAGAGATTTATCTCTCCTAGCATCTCCAGTTTTCAGCCAGCAGATCTGACTTGCTTTTGTTTTCTCCGTCAATAGTAGCTGTAACACATCATGTGCCTGATCTCAGAAGCACAAAGTGCTTTTTTAAAAGCAACAATACAAATCTTGCAATACTTTGTTCCAGGTAGAGGAAATATGACCTATTTATTGCAGGTGGAAGGGAGTTTTTTCATGATCATACAAATCTCTTTAAACATACATATACATACAAATTCACTTTAAATAGTTTGCAGTGGAGCTCTGCTTTTTTATACCTCAACACAACCTGGAAGGACAATATTTGTTTCTGTGCAGCTTTGCTTCTTCCCTTAATACTTGCAGGTAGACCTCAGTACCCTTTCCTGCTTATGGAGTTCTTTGTGCCGATACATAAATAGAATCTTCAAGCATGTTTCTTTCCACTACACATTTCAAGTTAGAGACAGGGGACTGTCAGTTGTCTTATTGCTTCATTATCTTTATTTCTCATCAGAGGAATAAAAGGTGCTGTTAGGCGGCCTTGGTCTGGTACCTTTTACACAGTGGATTTACAGCAATAACTTGACTGAGGTTTTTTTTCTTATTATTGTTTCCCCTTCTCAGGTTTTCCTGATACTCTCCCAGCTCTAACTCCAGCTCCTCCAAAAAAGTCCAAGATCAAAAGTGCTAGTGTCCACTTTGAGGATGAAGATCCAGAGGAGAGATTAGAGAGTCATGATCGACACATTACAGCAGTCTTCAGCAAAATTATTGTATGTTTGTTTTTTGTGTGATTATCTAGTGTTTGTTTATTGGGATGCTGTGAACTAAGCAAGGATGAAGGGCTCTGTGGCTGCTTTTTATTTCTGCAGTGTAATGAAGCAGCACTGGAGACCAATGTCAAAGAGCACCTTGAAAGAAAAAGGCTCTTTGGGTGTATTTTTGCTCTCAGTTAAATATAGATTCAGATCTACCTTCCATGCCTGACTGCCTACAGGTCACACTGATTGCATGCAGACATGTGCTGTAGTGTGGATTTGGGTGAGTTTCTGGACTCTGCTGTGGATATTTTCCTTGCTTTATACTGGCCTAGGTTTTCCTTTATCTGATTCTCTGAGGGATGTGTGGAGCTTGGCAGCCCACTCTTTTGGAAAAGAGCCTCACTTTGTGTCTAAATAAGTGCAAGATATTCTGAGCCTGATGATGATGTGAGCTCCAGGGCTGAGAGATTTTGAGCTTGCTCTCAATTAAATGATACAAACATGTCTGGCTGTTGCAGTGGTTTTACAGGGTTTGCATTTTTTTCTTCAGGAGCGAGACACAAGTGAAGTAGCAGTGATCATGCCAGTGCCCACAGGAGACCCATTTCCAAGGACATTTCACCGCTCTGAAATTAAAAGTGAGGTAAGATTAGGAGCAGATGTTTTATGCTACCTTCATTAACAATTAAATTTCTCCCATTAAAGCCTGATGCTTAGTGGGGTTTGGTAGGGCTCAAAATAACGAATTTGGTATGTTGGTGATATGAACTAGCCATGTATCTGTGGCATTTCCACCTGAGTGAAGGAGAGAGTTCTACCAAGCTGCTATCGAGTAACTGCTCCATGCCCTGCAGTTAAGTAACATTGGAATCTTCTTGGTTTATCCTTCTTCTGCTAACTTCACTAAGGTGGATCAAATCTGCAGTGCTGTAATAGAATTGATCCTGTTCTGCTGGTTTTTCTCTAAGGAGCAATCTGTTAAATTTGTCCACCAGGTTCATATGGAAGTTGCACCTGGTTTCTCCTGGCATAACATTTGAGTGTGGTTCCTCAGGTTATCTTTTGCAGCTTTTTTGATTCTGACATAATTTTTTTCTGAGGCTATAAAACTGGAAGCTGTGGTTGCTATTATCAGTCGTTGCTGTAGGAGCAAGGACTACTAGCTGAGTGGGAGTCAGATGCTGGGAATTGATATGTCATTGACAGCTGTGGTTGCTTTGAGCAGGTTGCTTATTTTGAAGGACAGCTTTTTTGAAAGGCAAGAGTAATACTTCTTAAACTACCAGTTTTGTTTATCTGATGCAGAAGTGCACAAAGCAGCTATCAAATGTTAAGACTGCCTTTTAAGCTTCTTCTCTGGACTGGGGATGTGCAAGAGATTTTTTGCTTAGTCTCCTTTGGATTTCTTGTGCATCCCCTCTGCAAGGCTGTTCAGAGCCATGCCCTTCCCATTACCTAGGCAAGCAATGCAGTAATTTAGCCAGGATTATTTTAGCACTACTTGCCCACTTCTTACTGTGTAAATCTCTTCACCCTACTGCTCACTAATCACCTTATAAGAAGCATGTTCCAAGCATGTGGTGAGCACAGTGAAATACAGCCCCATTTATACCCAGAAATCCAAGATTCAGCTAAGCAGAGTTCTGAACAGCAGGAAAGCTGGAAATATTGTGTTTGTATTTTAGGTGTATTTTCCTTGTGAATTCACTTATAATTAATGATCTTCCTTCTCTAGGTGCCAAAAACATTCATGTCTTTGTCTCTCTGTCATAGCAGTAAACTATATGTTATAAGAATCACACTTGCACAGAAAAGGGCAGGTGACTGCCAGCAGCCGCCCTGTATTGTGTCCCAGAGTCTGATCTCAGGGTGTCTGTAGGATCCGATCTATACATTTGTTAGTGGCAGGTGTGCAGGGAGACTTGAGAGAAAAGTGGGCACGTGGCTTCCCCGTTTGCAGGTGCAGCTGGGATCTGGAAGAAAAAGCATCTTTGCGCAGAAGATGGCAGCGAAAAGAGCCGCTGAGAAGGCAGCGACGGCTCCCTCTGCTGCCGAGTGCGTGCAAGTAAGATCAGCTGCTCCGGATGCCTTGGATCCTGTGGGATCCGCGGGAGAGGCACCTCTCCCCAGTAGCCGACGTGGTAAGTGGAGAAGGCTCTGCTTATCCAGCCGACCGTATTTACATAGCCTTAGTAACCATAACGTCAGCGCACCATATTTTTAAATTAGGGTAGCAAATGTTGTCCTCAGTTTAGGAATCTCACTGTCAGTTGGAATTTCTGTTTTGTGGCAATGATTTGAAATGGTCTGAGATGCAGACTAAAAATTCTAAGGAGAAAATTCTGAGATGCATTCTAAAAATTGGGTTAGCTTTCTCACTGATTTCCTTTTTGCTTCACAGAGGGAAGTAGATTTATTTTTCAGGTTCTTTTCCTCTTTTACCTTTCTATTTGTTATATGTAAAGTTTTTCTTTTTTTGTCACCAATTGCCACAATAGTAGGAAGAGGGTAGTTCAGTGCTGAAAGTGTTTGAGACCACTGTGATGTGGATTCTCACTCCTACTAAAATGTTTGAAAGCTCAGTTTTCTGTCACCAGATCTGCTGCCATGAGACTGTGGCTTTGCTCCATAAGGAAGGCTGTGAGGCAGTGCTGATGAGTCAGTGCCACCTCCAGCAGTTACTTGTCTGACAGTAATGTGACAAGGAAAGATGAAGCCGATCCAACTGTTACCAGCATCTCCAGGCTTTTTTTAAATTTGTGTTGTCTGGGGCAGTCCAATTTGCTTAGGACCACCCTGTGTCTGGATTTTACCCTGACACCCTGTTTTTCACATTAAAATAGAGACTAGATGTCATTTGAAGATTATCGCCATTTGGCTAAGGTTTGTGTCAGCCCTGCCCTCTGTCAGAGAATTGGTAAGAGAACTGTCAGGTGTGCTGTGCTGTGTGTGCAGAAGTCCACCATCCAGGTCACTGTACTGTGCTTCCTGCATGTCCTTTTATAATTGGACATGTATAATTCTGTCTCTGAAAGCTGAAAGGAGAATAGAGCAGCCTTTTAGCTGTCATCCTCTTGAACATGAATGCTTCTAAAATGTAATACCACGACAGAGAGATTACAAAATGGCTTGACCTCTTCAACCAGACTGTTGTGGTAGGATCACTAGAAGCAAGAGAAGAGAGGGAGCTTTTTTTTTGTAGTAACAACATGTTTTTCCATTGTAATCCTTAGTTTAATTGCTGATGGTGGGAAGCTTTACTGAAGCTTTTGCCAGGTCGCCCTGTCTTATCCCTTTCTGCAAAACAACTGTGGAAGTGACATCAGATCTTCCTGATGTTATGCTGAGAGTCTTTGCTGCTGGTTTGAACAGGGATTTGATGCTTTCAGGGCTGGCTGGTTTAGGGGTGTAGGGATAGTCCAAGTCAATAGATGGAGCATGTGACTAAAACATAAGCAGTAAATCACAAAGTCAAGTCTTTGTATAGTGGGTTACAGGGGAGCTGGAGGGTCTCACATTGACCAAAGGAGCATGTTACCAGGTGCTATGGTTAAATGAAATGAACATTTAAAATGGTTTAGATCAGATGATAAAGAGGACTCAATTTTCTTTAGAGTAGGAAGAATGTCCCTTGATGTAACTTCTAATATGTTTAACCCTTGAAGGTGAGTACAGGACGTTGTTAGAAGCAAACATGACTGTGTTGAGAATTGATCCTGTATCACTCTGGAAGCTGGTATACCTAATCTAATTTTCTCTCTTACTCGGCAGATATTTACTAGGTCATGGTTCAGCTGACATATGAGTGTGGGTTCAGGCATTCTTGGGCAGAGAAAGAATCTAGTATTCACTAGCCTGGAAGAATGCTCTGATGCATCATTTGTGAATTATGCTCCAATTTACCTTTTTGTGCTGTTGCTTTATATTAAAGAAACATAATTCCTTTCCCCTGCCATCCCTCCTCAAGCTCCCAAAGAAACAAGCTGGAAATTAAGTCAACATATTTGCTGTGACATGGGGTGAAAGCACAAATGTTTTAGTTTTGTTTGAAGCTAAACTAAACTTATGTACTTTTATTTTAACTTTACCACCAAGGTAAAAAAAACCCAAACAAACAAAAGGAGAAATTATGCAAGCCTATTAATGACAGAATTGAGATTTATTCATGATGCTATAGACACAGATCACTAACTGCTTTCTCTGCTGCTTCTTATAGATAAAGTTGGTGACTTTTTGGCCTCTCAGCGTCCTTGTCTCATAACGGGAGAGGGTCTTGGAAGCCAAAAGAGTGAGCAGGAGGCTCAAGCTATTCACAGAGAGAACTTGGAGAAGCTGCAGTCCATGTCTGAGGAAGAAATCCTGCAGGAGCAGGCAAGGCTTCTGGCTCAGCTGGGTATGTGCTTCCCAGGGTCAGTTCTAGAGTTGAGGCAATTTATTGAATGTGTAGGTGTCCTGAAGTTTTAGCAAATTCACAGGTCAGCGATGGGAACTTGGAATTCCTGCTCATTCCATATGTGGATAATATTGCTTCCATGTCATGTCAGTAGCTTATGAGTAAGAACTAAGTGTGAAGAAATTAAAGTGTGTATTTTTCAGTGAGGGTTGGTTTGGCTTAAGTCTTTCTTGTCACCCCTCTGCCATGGGTTAAGATGATCCATGCACTTAATTGCCTCGCATTCCAAATATGTGGTTGCACATAAATGTTTAAGGTCCTAAATTGTAATTCTGCTACTGGTAAGAAAGCAGTGCTGAGGGGAGAGGTATTTTGGTCTTCCCCTCCAAAATACCTAAAACTTGGGCCAGAATTGTCAGTACCCAGATAGGGAGAACATATGGGCATGTGGGAGATTTCACTTCAAACCTGTACTTGTAGAGTAGAAAAACTTGCGGTTAGCCTTGACTTTTTGAAAAAGTGTTTTAATTATTAGGGTATTTGGTACAGGCATATTATGTCAGGGGTCTGGTCTCTGGTTTGGAGCCTTGTCCACAGTGATGCTCTGGGAATGCCTGTCGCTGGCAGCTGATGACAAGGTAGAGGAGAATACTGAATGTGGTATGTTTGATAATAATTCGTGTGATCTGGGGCACTGCAACCCTTGTTGGCATTGATCTGATGAATTTATATGTTCAGGAAGAGCAGATGTACAGATGTAGATGGCAGACAAGGATTTTTTTTAAATTCTCATGATTTTAGGTCCTCTAGCATCAAATTTAGATGTGAGCAGCATTTTAGATGCATAAGTATCTTGTGGGTTCAGCTTGAATATCATATTAATTATCTTTACTACATTGCAAGCAACATGGGTATAGCTGGAAAGGTGGCAAAGGAACTACACAAAATAATTGCAGCCAGATTGTTTAAGCACAAACCTCATTCAAAGACCTGAGTATTTAGCTTCGCTGCTTATAACAATGGCACATATATCAAAAATACTCTGATTACATACTTTTTTCTTGTGATTTGTGATCTTTGCTCCTTGTCCCCACCACTCTGTCCTTTGGGATATTAGTGAAGTGTGTACTTAGGGAGTTTAAAAAGAGTGGGATGTATTTTAAATAGTTTTGAACAATATTTTTCTAAAACATATTTTTTATATGCCTTGTGGATTACATTGTAGATATTTTAGTCTTTTGAGGCCTTAAAGAAACAGGGAGTAATTTTGGAATTCTCAGAATATCTTTGGGTAGAGAATTATACATGTCAAAGCAACTCCTAAACTAAATTGCTGACTTACAGATGGATTTAGGAACTGGACAGGCGCAGAGCTGTGAATTAAGGAGACCTTTTCTCCCTATTCAGGAGTGTGAATGATTTTTGCATGTTAAATGCTGTCCAGTCCCTGAATTAACTTCTTATTTATGAAACAGATGATACTCTGTGGTGTGAAGTATGAGAATGGGTACATAGTTCTGTGTTGGGCGTGGTCTTATTGTTCTTCCTGTGCTGGTTTTGTTAATGCACACTCTGGACAGACTTAGGCTGACATACTGTGCACAGATTGACATCAGTGACTTTTTTGTCACTATGTGAAATGATGAAATAATGAATACAGCCATTCATTGCTGTGTAGTGTAAGAAAGTGAGAGCTCTGCTTGCGCTCAGAAAAAACAGGAATACTTCAATGATACTGGGCTGAATGCCTGCCCTGTACCCAGGATGGTTTAAACTGCATCATTGAGGAGAACGTGCAGCAGTCATGAGTGTGGGATAGATGTTTGAGAGACACTGGAGTAATTTTTGAGATGACTTATCTCAAAAGTACTTAAAAGTACTTAAAAGTATCTTAAAAGTACATAGCATTTTTCAGCTGCTTGTCCTTTGTCCTCCGAAGAATAAATAACCACTCTAAGTGTTATGTTCTACTTTACATATCTCTGACACTGCTTACTGGAGTATTCCTGTACCTTGTTGAAGCACAATACACAGTCTCTTACTGTTCATTCCTGGCATAAGCATCCCAACACCATCTTCTAGAGAAGAGTATTCAGAGACAGTGCACTCCATCCAAAATGATGTGGGATATCTGTAGCAGATCTGAAAGTAAAATGATGATCTTAGAGCTATATGAATATAATAAATTCTTCAAAACACAGCTAACTCCCAAATATTTATCTTCAAAGCGTGAAGACAATGGCTGTGTCTTTTTTCTGGGTGTTGTCAGACCAAATTGGAATAGGGAGTCAATTCAGAACAAACAAAGGTCACCTAGTAACATATCTGAGCTATGACTTGCAGTTCTACTGCAATTCAGTAAAGATCGGGTAATTCTTTTTGTGGTGTCTGTCCTGTGTATTCTTCTAGTGTTCGGATTGATGCCACTGAGTGGTCCACAGGCAGGGACATGGACCAGAATTCTCTCCATAGGAAATAATCTTGTTTAGATGTCCCATTTGAGTGGCAGTGAGGGGAAAAGAAGCAATTATCTTTATTCATAACCTGAGAAAACAGAACTTTTGATTGCTTTACCTTAAAAGACATTTGTCAGTTCTGTCTCCTGTATCTCCTCACCAGTCACTTACTCCCATTTTATATGCCTAAGAGGTCATAAAGCAGTGGAGTGCCTCAGTTTGAAGAGAAGTGGTAAGAGAAAGAGGACATGTAGAGAAGACTGAAACACATATAGCAGGAACTATAGGCAAATGAAGTATTTTGAGACTTTCTGTCACATCTCTGTCTGTCTCTTTGTCAATACTTGCAGATCCCAGTTTAGTTGCTTTCTTGAAATCGCAACGTGGTAACAATGAAGGCCAGAAAAAGGAATTAAAAATGGACCTGAGCAGATCGGAGAAATTTGTGGAATCACTGCCTGTGGCTCAGTATGGTGTAAGATCATCTCTTTCCATGCAGGAGTCAGATCTGGAAGAACGTGTAAGGAAGGAAAAAAAAAAGAATGTAGAAATCATGGGTAAGAAACAAGGTGCATATTGTTAATTTTTTGAACAGAAACACAAGATTTGTATGGTGTTTACATCAGTTTACATTAGATTGTTGTGCTACTTTGTAGTGATCCAAATCTGAATTTTATAATAATATTTAAAAAATATGTATTTTGGGTTCAAAAAAGAGCATCTCTGGATGGGCTTTACAGATTAGAAAGGTGGTACACTATGTAATGGAAATGACCTGTTCATTGGGAGGTCTTGCTTTTTGAAATTTGTTCTAAGGCCTGTGGAGGGAAAATGTGTGTTAAACTAGGCATCATTGCTCTTCTCTTCAGTCATGTGAACAAAGAAACAGAAGAGTGTAGCAATGAGATTCAGCTGGTGTCTGAATAATTTCCTTTAACTGGTACTGGTTAGGGACAAGAGAGTGTTGGGTAGCTAAGGCTGTGCACAGGATAGCACAGAGATGACAGTCGCAGTCTCGCTTCAGGAAATTGCTCGTGCAGAGCATGTATGTCTTAGTGTGACACTGCTCCTGGTGGCTCCACTCTGTGTCTTGTATCTCAGAAGCCACCCAGGGATTTGCATATGATAGAGTTATTTTCTTTGTGCTTTGGATGGAGGGTGTAGAATGGCCTGCTTTTTGTGGAGTGCTACAGAGATACTGCCTCTTACAACAGGAACCATTTGATGCTCAATATAGGCTACTTTATCTCCAATTGCTAGAGCAACCCCATACATTCTCATGGCAGAGAAAGGAAGAGTTTTACCTTTAGGCTTCTGCTTTTATTGTTGCCTTCCTCACTGCATTTTTTCTTTAGCAATTTCTTTTTCTCTGTTGTGATTTCTAAGCTTTTGTTGTCATTTTCCTCACACTTTTGTTCCTAACATACTTGTCCCACAATTTTGTGTCAGTTTTTGCCTTTCTCTGTCTTTTGATCCTCTCTTCTAATGCATCCTTTGTGTTGCAATGTAACTTAGAGACTGATTAAAGAAGTCTCTGAATCACTTTGGGATTTCAGCTTGATGTTTTCAAGAGATAACAAGCATTTACCATTTTCTTGCTGAGGGGGATGAGTCTGTCAGTGTATATGTGTGCATGTACCTGTGCAGGAGAAGTAAAGCTCAGCCTCTTTTTGAGGAAGACATTTCACTGAACAGTCCTTTTGCAGTCTCTCCCCAAGTTTTACTTTTCCATAAATCCATCTTAATCAAAGGGACTATTTTTAGTTCTTTTTAGTTCCAGAACAATTGAGTGCACAAATAACACCAGGTCAAGTGACGCCTTTTTATCTCCGGGGAACAACAGAAGCCTGTTGTTCAGCCTGTAATGGTAATAATAGTAATGCTTTTAGGAATAGCTCAGTGTTTAAAACATTGTATGCTGGCATCTTTTGCCTCCTATAGAAGACAGCACACAATAAAAGAGTTTTCCCAGGGTATTTGAAACAGCAAAGAAAGGGTGAGCTGAAACACAGTTAAAAAAGTGAGGGAAGCCTTCCCAGGACTTTAGTTTGTGCCTGGAGCCCATCTTGGCCAATAGGAGATGTAAAAATTAATTTGACATGAGCACTTATTGTTGGTATTTTAGCATCTGTTTATACTCAGAAGTAAATGCATCATGAATAGCCCAGCAGAAATGTTCACACTGAATTTGCAGTGATGACACAAAGATAAGATTGCTCAAAAGTCAAACCTGCCTCTCTAACAACATAAAAGACTACTGTTTATTAGAAACAAGATGGTGAAACCTTTATCCAGCAACTTGTAACCTTATCAAATGGAAAAGTTAATTCTGTCACTGAGAGAAAATGGGAAGCAAAGCAAAAAGTGAAGAGGTTAAGTGGTAGCCTTTAATGTAACCCAAGTCTGAAAAAGTTAGGTGCAAATGTTGCGTTCACACTGCCAGCTTGTGCTTCTGTAAAGGGATTTCTCTGTAACAGTCTGCTGATGCCTTGAAATATATATCCATCTTTTCTTGTTGACAAGATCATTGTACTAAGAGCTGCCAATAAAGTGCATAATCTTATTCATAGAATGATTAGCTCAACCCTGTCAATTTAGTGATTAATAGAAAAAACATTTTGTTAAATTATAAATGTCGATATGTTTTGTTTTTCTGCCGATTTTATTTCCTCTCATGTTGCATCTACCACCCACAAACATTCCACTTTCATACATTTCAGATGCTTTTTCCTTCCTTCAATTAAAATGCATGCTGAGCCTTTGGCTGAAATACTGCAAAGCAGCTTTCTGGCTGAGCAAGATAACTCTGTGCTTGGTTCCTTGCCTGATTCAATACCACATTGATCATAAGGATGAAGCTTCATTCTGGAGAGGATGAGTGCCCTTGAAAGTTTATCTGCTAATTGAAAGAAGGTTAAAGGTTAGGTTTCAGGCCAGTTATCAGCAGGAAAAGATCTGGTGAAAGAAGAGCATCTCGATGGGACTCGTTGTTCCTTGCAAGAGAAGACCGGGATACTTGGATAAATAGCTGCAATGCAGACGAGTTCTGGGCTGCTTCAGCAGGAGTGATGCTAATGCTTTCCAGGTCCTTAGACTGCCTATTACTGTCCTTACATGTGCTTTCTTTTGAGATAGCAAAGACTTCGTAGCTCATCTTGTTCTGGTTTGGGGTAGTATGCTAAGTAGCAAAGCCTTACCTTTCCTGGTTATATCTGTTCTCTTCACTTGTGAGATGCTTCCACATGCTAATATGTCTCTTTCCTAGGGCAACTCTTGTGATACCAGACACAAATGTCTTTTTTCTCAAATTCTTGTAGTCAAAGAAAAGTTTTAACTATAAAGTTAAATTAGTAATTTATTCCTTTAGTACTCGCACCTTTGAAATTCTTGTTCAACTGTCCTGTTTCCCCACTGAGCAGTCTCTGGAAAGCTGTGCAAATTTTCAGCTGCTTTGATCTTTTCTTCTCAAGCTGATCTCCTCAAGCCTTTAGAGAGGGATACTGAAGAGCAGCATCACAAAAGCAACCAAAGCACAAATACTGTGCTGCTTCAGTGTATCTAGGCTAAAGTCTTACTGGATTCCAGTAATTTGCTGGGACTCTGCATTAATACTCCTCGATTTCATGTCCCCCCTAACACTCTCTTCCTTGGATATTAGTTTTCTTTCTCAAAAGTAAGGTTGATTTTATTTTTTCTGCCCTGCTTCTGATAATTTTGCCTTACTTGTGTCCTGACTTCTGTTCAACTTCTCCTAAATTAGCCTTGTCTGAATTTCATTACAGTGCTGTTTACTTCCTCTTCTTGCTCTCATGAAAGATGAAAGTAGCTTTAAACCTTTAATGTTTATGCATCAGGCAACAGTCGGTTTGAAAATTGTTTTCCTTTTATTTTACATAATCTTATATTTGATACAGTCTTTAAGCCAAGTAATTTGGCAAAGAAGGAATTTCCTTCATTGCTGCCTTGGAAGGTAAGACTGACATTTCTTTCTCCCCACGCAAAGATGGTGATCTGCCTGTGAAGCCCAGGAAGGAGTGGATTCACATGGACAATGTAGAGTTTGAGAAGCTGGAATGGATGAAAGATTTGCCCTCACCTCGGCAGAGGAAAACCAAAAAGGTTTGAAAGCAGAAACTGATACTTTGCATGTTTGTGTCTGGATCATGCTTCTTAGCAGTAGCAGTTTTTAAGGCTTCCAGAACAAGTCCTCTGGCTACTCAGTCTGTGGGATTTCATCAGGTTGAAAGATTCCCCATTTTCTTTCACAGGATCCTTTGATACAGGATCAGTTCAGTCTGTAGCACTCAAGAAAGCTAGGAAGTGAGAGTCTAGCCATTGTAATTTGGGATGAAACAGATGTAAAACTGAGAAAAAAGGAGATAGGAGTATTTTTTTTTAAAGAATTTGAGGCCTGAGAAGTTTTTGAACTGTCATCTTCAGCAGGTGATGTAAAAATTTTAAGAGATGAATTGAGTGGACAGCAATAGAAATAATAGTTTTCTCCCTCTACCCTTTTGCTGTAGGGAATGCAAGCTCGGTTCAGTTTAAAAGGAGAATTGATTCCCGCAGATGCTGACTTGCCAACACATCTGGGCTTGCACCACCATGGGGAAGAGGCAGAGGTAGGTGGGTGTAATACAGTAGAAAAAGTACAGACATTTCTGTTTTCTGTGTTTGATTTTGTAGATTCCTTTTGTATCAGGCTTTTTAGTGAACAAAAAACCCTTTAAAAAGTGCAGTAATTTTTCTTTAGAAACAAACTCCTGAAGACAAGTTGTGTCTGCATGCATGAACTGCATTACTTGCAGAAAACTGTTGATGCTTTTTCTCTTTAATGCCATTAAAGTTCTGTGGTGTTGGAAAAAGGTGAACGTACTTCCTTTGCGTAAGAAGTTCGATTTTCTCCTGTGACATCTGAGATTAGGACGTCTTCTGCAATTGCTACAAAGTGGCAAGCAAGATTGGCTTGCAATACATCTTTTGTTACACAGTATATTACAGGTGATCTTATTTTAAGGGGCCTGTTTTTAGCTGTAGCTGAGGGTGTTTTTGGTTTATTTGTTTTGTTTTCCCTTGCCATTTAGAGAGCTGGTTATTCTCTGCAAGAGCTCTTTCATCTGTCTCGCAGCCAGGTCACGCAACAGAGGACGCTGGCTCTACAGGTATTAGGACGTATTGTTCAAAGGGTAAGTCACTTTAAGGAATTTCTCCCCATAATTCAAGTTTCTGGTGTATCAGGGTCCAGACTCTCTGATAGTAGTTGTTTTCTGCTGTTCAGTGAAGATCAGCAAAGTCACCAACAGGACATTCTGTTCCACTGAGGATCCTTACTGTTAGATAAGCTAAGTGTTGGGATATAACAAACTGAGATGCAGGTTTCTGTGGATGGTTCCAGAGGATTGTTCTTTGAGCAGGTTGTTTCAAGTGCTGTTCAGCGGCAGTGGTGCAGTTTCGTTCTCTTGTTAATTTAGATGCAAGTTGTTTTTTTTTAATGTTACTTTTGTGACAAACCTATTCTTGGCATTGGCCCTTTCACTCCTGTTGTCTGAGCCAGCTTCATGATGTACATTTTTCTGTAGGAGGTGAGAAAGAGCTAAGCCTACTCATAGAGCAATGTGCCAAGAGGAGAAAGCAAAATGAATACTTCTGTGCACATTTCCACCTAACTTTTAGGGGAAGTGCTAACATTCCCCCTAATGGCACCGGAACAGAGAAGAAGAAACATGGCCATTTTGCAAAGGATGATGGGGCAGAACAGGATGAAGTCAAAAGATGAGTGCAGGCTTTAAAAAGGATTCCTTGCACTAGGGAACTGTAGTTGTGTTCTTCTGTAGGATGAATAGAGGATAAAATAAAGGAAGAATAACCTCCACACAGTTTAGCAGCCTTACAGTAAAAGTGGAAAGAAGGAAAGATGCAAAATGTTGAGATGTGACGGCTCAGAGATATATCTAGCTGAGATGAGACAGCCTTAACCCTGGCTTTGTCTCACACTTTCCAGGCCAGAGCTGGAGAGTTTGCTTCCTCACTGAAGGGCAGTGTTCTACGTCTACTGCTTGATGCTGGCTTTCTCTTCTTGCTGCGCTTCTCGCTGGATGATGCAGTGGAAAATGTCATGGCAGCATCTGTTGGTGCTCTGCGGGCTTTGCTGGTGTCACTTGATGATGAGGTAAGATAATCATTCAGAGCCTGGATTTGATTTCATGCTGAGCTGCTTACAGGGATCAGAATGAGAAAACATGGTAAGTAGCTTGAACAAAGGTTTACTGGATGTAGTAGCTTAATGGAGAATAGAATGTCATTGCTGTGCTTTGAGACAGACGATGGAGTGTATTATCCCAGTTTGAGAGATTCAAGTATCTTTTTTTCCTCTCTTGATTGAATTAGCTCTGCCCTATGATTAAATTCAGTGCACTCTGCTGAATTTCTTCTTTTGATATCTTTGCAGTCTAGATCAGGCCGCTATTAATGTATATGTAGAATTAATTTTTTTAATATATCCTCTTATGTTTTCTTATTTCATAGATTTCTGCTTCTTAACAGATTAAATATTCTCCGTACTTTCCCTTATGCCTCCTAATAATGCTGTTTTCTTTTTCTCTCGTTGTTCATTCTCTGCTGTTCCCATGTGTTTTTATAACACTGATACCTACCTAGTTTTACCTGTTCATGTGCTTATTTTCTCATTGATGCTTTTGTGCGTGATAGAAGGTTGAGACTTCTTTTAGATTTACAGGGCTGCTAGACAGCCTAGAGCAGCCAGATTAAGATATTCTCCTGATTGGAGAGAAGCAGTCTGTTATAGGCAGAGCATGCTGTAGACTGCATTACAAGTTGCTTCCTTGAGAGCTGCTTTTCTGTTTGGCTGCAGAGGGGCTGGTGGTAAAAGAGATGGGTTAGAAATCCCTTGCAACTTCTACCTCCAGCCTCTGGAGTTATCCTTAGTGAGAGGCAAGAGAATTTGAGGAGTAGGTAGCTTTCTCCACATCTTGCTACGTTTCTATCCATGAGCCTAATGGAGTTCTGCTAGATGAGTCCTGCCCACCCATCGTGTAATTAGTACTATGAATCAGCTTCTTAAAGTACTTCTTCTCTCTTCTGGTGTTACTCTGGTTTCTAAAGGCTGCAGTGCTCTCATTTTTCAGATGGAAACTTACGGTATCTTGTGTAAGCCAGGATTGCTGACTCTTGCTGCCAGAAGCAGCACTGTGAATGCTGTGTCAGTATATTTTCTAACACAAAGAGTCCTTCCTAGAGTCTCATGTTGCTGAATCTCAAAAGGTCTCTGAGAAAGGGACAGGATTGGAAGTCTGGCCTTCTGCTCCAGGATTTGTAAGACAAATAGGATTTATCTGCGCTATAAACACAGAAGATCAGCACACATAAAAATCATGCTGTCTGAAGGTTTTGTTCATCCTTCAATGGCTATTGGAAGAAAGCAACTTTCTGTTTCTTTTGATGACCCAGCTATCTCATCTTAATGCTTTTCCTTGTCTTGGTGGAAGGAAGACTGTAATCCCAAACTCTGTATTCCAGTTGGACTCATGGTTTCATCCCATCAAGTTAGGCCTCTTCTGACCATGCCATTCACTCATCGTCTTTAATTCATATTGCATTGGAGTTTTTCTAATGTCTAATAATAATGTCTAATAATAATAGCTTGTGCTTCCTTGGTACTTGGCAATTGAAGTCCACCACTACTTCTCTGACTAATGTGGTGTTTGTTTCTGATTGTGGGTGCAGGAAATGGAAAATTATAGCAGTTACTAAGCAGTGCAAACATTTGGTTTGGCTGTCTTTCATATTCTAAAACATTTTGGGGTAAGTAGGTCTATTATAGGAGCAATCCCCTCTCTGAAGAACTGAAACTATTACCCTAGTTGGGCTATTACCCTAGAACTTGAGAGTACCTGACACTGTCATCAGCTGTGAATGAGATTATTTTATTTGCTTAAGCTGAGGGATATTCAAACAAAAGTGAAGCAAACATGAACAAATAGACCAAGCAGTCTTTATTTTATCGTGTCAATTTTTGTATGATCTTTCTGCATTGTGACCTAAGATCCACACAGGTCCAAAAATAGGAAGCCAATAAATACAAAATGTCCATTTAATGCCTAGAGCCTTGGTGGTTTTATTTATGTATTTACTTATTTATAACTCTAATTTTTTCCAGTTAAACTAAATTTCTACTATCTGTGTAGTGAATTTCATTCATATCGCAGTAATGTGATGTGAATTGTTTTTAATGGTTTTTCCAAGTCTGCGTGTGTGTCAGGCTAAAATAATTTTCCTGGAACAGCATTGAATTCTACTTTTATATGTTTAGAATAACTTTTATTGTCTTCACATTTTCTTGGGATTATATAGGAATCAATAAAGCATTCCATATTCAAAAGTATACCCAAAAAGTTTTTGCATTAGTCTTTTTGTCTTTCTTTATGAGAATTTTATTCTATATGCTTTAACACTCCTTACAGAAATATCTTGATTGGACTTTCTCATGGTACCAAGGGATGGCTGCATTCCCCTTTGTCCCTAACAATGAGGAGGAAGAAGAAGAGGAAGAGGAAGAGTTAAATGGAACAGAGAAATCTCAAGATAAAAAATTAAAGGATGAAAACAAGCCAGACCCAGATGTGGCCCGATATGACGTTGTAAAGGTAAGCACAGAGTTAAACCCAGAATCTATTAGGAAAATAGGCTCAGCACAGTTCTGTGTGTGCTGTTGAAACATGCATTCTCCTGTTCATGCTGGACAAGAGTATTCAATTTTCCTGGCTGTTGGTTGTTGTGTTTCTGTCATATATTACCAGGAGGATAATTTTATTGGTCTCTAAAAATGTTGAGACTTGACTTGTGTGATTTCAGTATCATTAATATATCTTAACTCCCTCTAGGGAATTCAACAATGAACACACTGATGACCTGATAAGACTCAGGCTCACTTACTTGAATGAAAAATAAAAAGGTTCCAGCCATTATTAATATGTCATATGCTGGCTTTTTACTATTTCCTCAAATGTCATGCTTGCGTTTCTCAGATTAAGATTTTTACAGCGTTCAGAAGAAATTCCTCCCATGTTTTAAGCCTAATCCTATCTATTTAGAGATGAGATCTAAAAATAGCAAACTTGGTTATCTCAAACGCAGCCTTGGTGGAGCCAATGCACCCCTTTTGCCCAATGCAATCATTAAAACCTGTGATCACATCAGTTAATCCTTGAGCTTGTGTTTGAACATCACTTGGTCCAAAAGCATCATTGGATGAATGAATTACTGTACTTGGGCATTTGGTCTTGTTTAGAGGCTTCATGATTTCAGATGTGTTCTGCTAGATGTGTGGCACTGTTTAAAAAATGTAACAAAATAGTGGTAGGTAGACAGGAGATCACTTTGTGATTCTGTGAACTGTGTCATGGTTCAGCTTAATTCAGCTTGTTCTGAGTGGCCTGAACTCACAAGGTATTTGGGATAAAATTCCCCTCTGTTCCCATTGCTGTGCAGTTCCATTTCACTTGCTTATTGGCTGTTATGACCCAATTGTTCCACACAGTTGGAAAAGGAGTATTTAAACTAGCTGCTGAACTTGGTCAGGCTTAGAGCTGCAACTTGCTTGGCTGCAAATTTTTAAAAGTATCAGTAATATGAACTCAGATATTATGGATTTGCCTTTTCCCAGAACCAGGAATGCATCACACTGTTACGTAAATTGATTATTTATTTCTTGGCACCATCACTGATCATAAAAAAAATCTCATCATCCCTATGCATCTCTTTTCTTACTGCAAAATAGGAATTTGTGTCTGTTCTCTGTTTTTGTCAACTTTCTCTGACGTGACAGATACTCTCAGAGTGCTGCATTAGCTGGAGGTAGTGTCTCACCAAAATTTTTCAAGGACCATGAGAACCTTCTTCATCAGCAGTAGGTTTTAACAGTCTGTTGTAGGGAAGGTTATTTCCCTGTCACTTAGAGTTTTATACTCTGGAAGACACAAGTATCCAAACCCCTTCAGTGGTCTGATTCAGAATAGAACTAAATTTGTTTCTGCTCTCTTCACGTAACTCTTCCTAATTTCTCAGCATACTTGCAAATACGTAGAAACTTACTTGTTTCTTTAATGCTAATTTTAAAACAGCCTGAAGATGTAACCTCCTTTTGTCTTCCAGCAATTGAAGTACAGAGAACACTTGTGTAGACCCTAACACATTTTTTTTTTTTATTAACACCTTTCAGGGACTTTTGAGGACAAGGATCCAGCATCGGCTGAGGTACATCCTAGAGGTGGTGCGACCTGTTCCAACGGTAGTCCTGGATATACTGCACATCCTCACCCATATGGCAAGGCACTCCTCTGAAGCGTGCAGCCAGGTAAATCTCCCGTTGTGTAAGAGCATGGGAGCAATAGAGAAAGGTTTGGAAAGGGGAAGAAAGATCAGGTGAAGTTACGGCAAGGAGATCAGACAAATTTGTCTGTTTTGCAGATCTTCTGCTTGTCTGCATGACTGCATACCTTTTGGTTATTTGTGCTCCCTGCTGTTTCTCTGCAGCTGCTTGACTGTCCTCGATTGATTGAGACCATTGTCAGGGAATTTCTCCCTACTCAGTGGGATCCCAAAGTGGCAGAACCAGAGTTTTTACTTACCAGTCTCCATGGAGTTCCTTGCGCCAGTGCTATGAAGTTCATCAGGGTGTTGGCATCTGGAGGCCGAAATGCAACAGCCAGGCTGGTGAGTGGTTCCTGGAAGAGCTTTTCTGATTGCAAAAGCCTTTGTTCTCTATGCCTTACTTCCTAAATAAAGAGAGAAAGCTAAAGGAAGTGACTGTGAGCTGAAGCTGAAGAAACCAGGGTGAGGAAAGTGCATTAGTGTGTTTTGAAGGAATTGTTGACAGCGTCATAATAATAATGCTTCTTCTGCATATGGTAGATGAGCTATCTCAAGCTTTATTCTGCTTTTTTATAGTTTGTGTAATGTACTCATGTAAAAGTCATGAAGTCCAGCAGGGTGATACTGACCAGGAGCAGATGTTTAGAGCATGCATTAATGTGTGATGCTCTGTACACTCCCCTGTTTCAGGGATAGGCAGCAGAAGTCTGTATAAACCAGAGACATAATCACCATCATTGTGTATAAAACCCTGGTTGAGCTTTTCTGCCATTCATTTGTCTTTATAGCTCTGTGATAATTCATCAGTGTTTTCAACTCCTCTTAACTTCTGCACAGGTTTTTCAGAGATAATTGCATTCCCTCATATAGGTTGTCATGCTGGTGCTAAAAATGCTTGAAATCTACCAATAGCTCTCTTAGGCTTTTTGGTTCACTATTGTTAACAGTACCTACCAAATTGCTACCCAGGAAATTGCTACTGTCAACAGAGCACCAGTTTGTACTGTAAATATAGAGAATAATGATGGATAGTGGGATATTTTAAGACTGTAAGTGGTACTAGGAACATAACAGAGTAAAATTCAGATACTTTTCTACTTCAGGCTTTCAGGTATTTCAAGGCATGCAAAAATTGCTTTGAAGGTTCCTAACACTCTGGCTTTGCTGCTGTTATACTTGCATATGCTCTATTACATGCACTTAAATGTGGGAGTGGAAGATAATAAAAGCTAAATCAAAACCATCAATGTAGGAATTAATTTTAGTTAACAACAAAGTTCTTCCATCTTCCTCCTGGAAGTAAATTTGACTTTGTCCTCTGTTCTGTAGGAGAGGTGTTAGAATTTATAGTTTTGACTCATCAGCTCCTTTGCTTTCTTGCTGGTGTGCATTGATTTCCCTACAAGATGTCTCTAAAGCATTTGAAATTTAAATTACCTATAATATGTCCTTGTGCTGTGAAAAAGACATTGTTGCCTCATTTGTTTAGACAGAACACATAGAAGCTTTTGTATGTGTGGGAGAAGGAAAGAGAAGCTCTTTTTTATGGTTAAGTAAAAATACCCAGATGTAGGGGAGGATAAAAATTATTTCTAGAGAACTGCAAATGAGTCATGTCATACTTAATTCAATACCAAAATAATCTCAGAACATTTCCAAGGCATCAGAATTCTATAACCTTATGAAAGTAATAGGCAGGAGGTACCCTTCACATAAAATAAACACTGAATTATAGAAAGACTTAGGTTGTAGAACCTCTGAAAGCTATCTAGTGTGACCTCCCCAAATGAATGTCAGCATCAGTTCAGTACTTTTGTAGACATCTTTTTTCACAAAATGTATCTTTACATGTAAGCTTGACTAAGAGACTAATTTATGACTATTTAAAGAAGGATAATTATATATATTTTTAAAATAACCCGGTTAAATGCTGTAGAGAGAGTCCAAAACAGGAGTGTATGTGGGGCGGACCAACCTCAATCACAAATTATTTAGGTGTAGATGGTCTGTGTTAGGAATGGATTAGGTACCCCTAGGCATCCCTTCCAGGAATACTTGTCTCTTAATAGCCATTGACCATTTAGTGATCCTTTGTAGTCTGCTCCTTAAGATTGCACAAAATAAAAGCAGATTTGAGCAGTGCAAGAATTCAGAATGAGCCGAATTGAAGTCTGCAGCTCTTTGTGCATGTCAGAGCAATGAAATAATGATGCATGCAGCTAGTGCCCCTTATCCCCTTGTCATTTTTGTTCTTCATCCTTTTCTTTTTCCTCGGTTTGTTTTACAGCTTAACACATTTGAAATGAAGAGTCGGTTAAGTCGCTTTATCGCTGAAGACCCTCTGGATCTGCCCCTGCCAAGGGAGGAGGCCGTGAGGCTGAGCACCGAAGCCTTCCGGCTGTGGGCTGTGGCTGCTGGCTACGGACAGGCCTGCGACCTCTACAGGTACAGCTCAGGGCTGGAGACATGGGCATGCAGGGCACAACAGAGGCAACAGACATCCTGTTCCAAAGGCACAAACAGAGGGCTCTCCAGGCTCAGTCTCTGTTCCCTTGAGCGTGTCTCATCTCCCTTCCTCTTGCCTCCTGCAGTAAAATTTGGTTTCTAAGGGTATTTGTGCTGTGTGTCGCCTTCTGATTGTTCACTATCTCCTGTGTTTAAGCACTGCTATTTTGTTGTTTCTCTTTTACAGCAGGAGACCACTGTAGCTTTTTAGGGCTGCATCTTTTTCCCCTTGAAGGGACAAATAATCTGTTCTTGTATGACCTCAAAACACATGGTTTGCAGCACAGCCAGGACCGAGTCTCCTTAACCTAGGAGCAGTGTGTGGGCAGCAGTCACCACATTGAGTGGGGCAGACTAATGCAGACAAACTGCATCATGCATCGACTTCCAGGTCAGCACAAGTTCTTGTGCTTGACTGCCAAGCTCTGCACCTGGTGTAGGTCTGACCTACCTCAAGCATTGAATCTTCTTCCTGTAGTTGCATTGAATTGGAAGAAGAGAGATGGCTATGGAGTTGCTCTGAAGTAGAGTAAAAGGGAGGCCAGTACTGAGTTTCAGAAAGGAGATTCTCATCCACAGCAGAATTTTGTCTTGTTTAGCACAATCCTGAAATACGATTTAAAAAGAGTAAAAACCGTATATACTGTTATAGCACTGTAAATAATATTGAGGAAAGAAACAGCAGAAGATTCTTTAACGTTGCAAGATTTAAAGTTGCAAGATCTGTGACTGAGAATCTGAGAACTATTCCCCAGCAAGAATAAAATCAAAGTCATTTTTTCAAGAGATAATCAGAGTGCTTGGAGGCAGAGTACTAGGTAGGTCCCATTCAGATGAAACTGGAATAGCTGTAGTCTTTGTCATCTTTTTTCTGTGTCAGCTTATTTTTGTTATTGTGATGGTGGTGGTAATGGTTCTTATAATCACATTTTAGCAGTCTTTATAAATAAATAATTTGAGAGTGTAAAGAAGATAAAGCCAGATTCTTCCAGCGGAAAGTGAAGAGCCAATGGGCACAAATGGAAATACAGGAAACCCCACTGAAATGTTTTTACTGTAACTCTACTAACTTTACTGTAAAGGTGATCAAGCACTGGAGCATTGTTGCACAGCAAGATACTGAATTCTCCATTCTTCAAGATATTCAAAATCTGACTGGACATATCCCTGTGCAATCTTGCACTTGCTGGCACATCTTGAACAGGGAATTGAAGTACAAATGATCTCCAGAGACCCTTTCCAACCATATCTATTCTGTAATTCATACTACAGTGATCTCTACCCTGTGCTGGTGAGGATACTGCAGTCCCTGCCCGAGTTGCTCAGCAGGAAGAGCCCTGTGGTTGAGTTGTCTGTGCAGCGAGCTGCAGCAGTGGTTACTCTGTTGACACATGTGACACAAACAGCAGGATACACAGCAGAGCTGCAGGCCAAGTTGAGCAGGTAGGCTCTCTAAGTCACCCTTCTGTGCATCTCGGTAGCTGGCATTGCTTCTTTCCTTTCTTTGGTGTGGAGACCTGTCTGTCACCTTTTCTTTTCCCCCTCATCTTCAGTTGTTTACTGTCCCAGATGTGAGTCCCTGCATGGTTGGGTGTATTCCTTCTGACACAAGATCGGAAGTAGTGTCTGGTCTGACAGCTGTATGCCTGCTAGCATGGCCAGATGCAGGAGTCAAAATCTACAGTAAGCTAGGGGGCATAGCGAACACTCTCAGCCTAATGCCCTGCTGAAAGGAGCTAGGAAGCTGCTTTGAATGTCTCTTGGGAATAAAGAAAGTAAGTATCTTGAGGTTTGGAGGAAAGAACCTTTGCAGAAACCAAGATGAGTCAGGATTAAGAGGTGGTTGGTTTTGATAGATGTGAAAGCAGTAGGATTTGGTGCAGACACAGGTACTTTTTCTGGTGGAAAGCAAGAAACTCTTAACTAAAGCCGAGTACTGAGACTGAATTTCTGGTAAAGCTAAGAGCATGCTCAGGGGCAGAGTAGTGCAGGAGAACTTCAGCTTTTTAAAGTATGTTCTACATTTATCTTTTCTGCCTAAATTATTTGGTTGGGGTTGTGGGACTGTGCAAAGACTTTGCCCCTAGTTATGCTTTTGGATATTATTTTCTAGACTACATCTTTCTATTAAAATCGATGATTTGGAGAGACAGTTGTTTGACATTTATTTGTTGTGCTGTGTCATACTTCCGTTTCAGCAATAACTCAGAAGACACTGAACCAATTCCACCTCCTCCAGTAGCATGGAGTCAAGTGTCAGGCTTACAGCCTTTCCTTGAGACAAGTCTGAAAAAAATCCTTTCACAGATATCCCAGACAGAAACTTGGCAAACTCTCCAACCTCTGAGCACAACTTGTGTGATCTTCTTGGGGGTTTATTACAGTGCTTACAGCCAACAGGTAAGGCTTGAAAATACAGGCTCTCTTCTCATCTCACCAGCAGCAGTTTGTGTATTACCTCTGAAAACTGGAACTTAAAGGTAGTACTGAAAGAGACAAATATTAAGGCATCTAGCTGAGCACTGATTTTATTACCATTACTCATACCTAGGCTGCATGACATTCAGGGTCACTTAAGTCTGCTAACTGTGTATGTTAGCAGTGCCAAATATCTGTCTTCTTTTTTTGTCCTTTCATCCTTTGGGATCAGAGGATCAATCAAGATATGTGGTAGTGCTGTGATTGTTCTGATTTGCTACAGAGCTCGAAAGCATGAAGCAAATACAACTTAATTTTATTTGGCACTCATTTTTCCTGGTGGGATAAAGCAAGTCATGCATTTTTGCATTTGCTTTGTTCTGAGAGCTTACATGTGGGACACCTACACTGCAATCATCTGGGTGGAAGATTGAGCATTAAGGGTCATGCTGTATGAACTTTGGATAGGAAATAATAAAGATAAATTTATTTGTTGTCCCACTGACATTCAAGGTCAAATTGTGTAACACACAGTGGTAGTATGTGATCATCTTTTAAAGTGAGTTTTCTGAAGGTGACGTGTCAGTGTGATGCTGTTGAAGAATAATGTCTTATGCTTTAGCTACGTTAAAGATTCATGTTCTAAAGATAAATGCAATTTTCCTCTTTACTGCCCAACTGACATGTCTGAGTTCCAACTTGGGAGAGCTTTGTTGAAGGTGTGGGTTTAATTTAATGGCTGTAGTTATTCACACTAGGGCAACTCCTCAGAAACTTGCCAAAAGCAACTGAGTTTATTAGTTATGGCTGGGGTGGAAACTCCTAGTATCTCTCAAAGATGTCTTCAGGGCCCCAAAGGTCGGTATACCTTTCACAGGCTATGATTATGTCTTGAGCATTAGAGAACCAGGAGAGCCGAGGGGTTAATGGTCCTTTTTAACCTTTACAGATATCCCAGAAGAGTGACTGAGGAAACAATTTCTTAAGTCCTTGAATTGTGCTGGGTTTTTCAATTTCCACTTAAAAAGAAGTTCAGTCATCTACCTGTAGTTAGCTGATTTAAAAATAAAATTGTACATAGCATGTTTGAATAGATTAATGCAAAAAAAAATCACCTTGTATAGTAATTAATTAGTGTATACTGGAACTTCCTTGGAATATTTCTGATAGACTATTAAAAACTAAGGTTAACGTCTTCACAAAGGTTTTACTGATTTCTGGAAGTGGATTTCACTTGGGTCTGGCAAAAAGGTAATAAACACAGAGTAAGTAAATAAATCAGTTTGTCTTTTTGCTGTCACTGGATGCTATGGTCATTTACTCTTTTCCTGTCATTCTCCGTGTCTTCTACAGCTATCAGTCAATCCAATTGACTGCTTAGAGGAATTGGAACATTTGACATCAGAGGTACTGCAGCCCCTTCTCAGCCAGCCAGCCATAGATGGCATGTGGGACTTGCTCAGGTAAAACCATTCCACTGCTAAGATGTGTTCTCAGAAGCTATGGGAGCCCCATTTCTATACTGGCTGTGTGACAGCTCTCCCCCTTCTGTCCTTTCTTCCTGTGCAATATGCCCCATGTATGGGAATTGGAGTGCAGTAGGGCTATGTCTACACCCTGCTTTGTCCTCTCCCCCCTCACAGAAA
The DNA here is from genome assembly GCA_013399455.1 of Anthoscopus minutus. Classification (NCBI taxonomy): domain Eukaryota; kingdom Metazoa; phylum Chordata; class Aves; order Passeriformes; family Paridae; genus Anthoscopus; species Anthoscopus minutus. The sequence goes on from VWYI01026331.1 coordinate 28,840, forward strand.
AGGCATGATGGCTGTAGAGGTTTGCAGTTCCTCCTTTCCTGCTGGTGCAGCTGCATCTCTGCTTTGCCATGTAGCTGGGGTTTTCATATCAATTTCAGATTATTTTAGTCACTCTTGGCTTTCTTGGCTCACATTCTTCTTTGGTTTCATTGGTTTAAAAAAAAAAGCACAAGTAGCATAAGTTGAGTCCCTCTTATATGATGAGGTGAGTGTGTGTTCATGTACTGTTCTTGTGCTCTGTGTGGTGCTGCTTATATAAAAGAACTTAGCTACATTCCCATCTTCAAGCTCCTGCAGAGCTTCACTAGGGCTTTGAAAACCCCTACAGTGAAGTGCAAGAACAGATACCAGACTGTTCTTCCAGGCATTTGGATAACGTAAGCTCTGCCTCTGGGAACACTTAAGCACTGCAGATATTCTGTCTTTCTACTGTAGAGGGAGCTTCCTTACTAGGCTGTGCTTAATCTTCTGGAGTGGGGAATATAAAAGGCCTGACTTGCAGTCAGAGAGGCATCCATCTGCCTCTGAAAACATCTGATATAAAGGAGACTTGAAATTTTTGTTTTCAAGTGGTACTTGAGTGGTCACCTAACAGTTTGGCCTGTGTTCTTTCATGGCTGAAACTGTTATCTGAAGCTCCTGGCACCAAAGTTTCCAACACAAGTGCACTCATTAGACCCTTTTCTGCCTGTCCTTGTGGTCTGAAGACAATGGATTTGGTCAGGCTATAAAAACTCATCTGCAAGAATTCTTGCTGTTCTTAACACTGGCTGGTGAAAACCAAAGTCAGCTGATCTCTGTCTTTAATATTTTTATAATTTTGTCTAAACTCTATGGGCAGTTTAGGTCCAGGAGTTCAGGGTACTTTGTGAGCCCCACATATGCTTTCATGTCTCCTACATGTAATACCAGTGGAAATGCAATGGAGCAATGCATTTAAGCAAGTAGTTTTCTGCTAGAGTAACGATATGGATCTTTGACGGGGTTTGTCCTGTTACCTCGTTACCATTGGGCAGCTTCTTGGGGTCACTCTTCTTTGTGGTGGTCTTACCTATACAGACATGATGTATCTGCTTTGGGCCCCACAAGCACTGCTGGTGTGGGAATTTGTAGTTTCACCTGCAGATAACACACATACCAAGAGTGATCTGCAGAGTCATGTTCATCTACATTAAGGCTATATCCTTTCTGAATACAATTTAAAAATATGCATTTCATTAGTATGTAAAGGGCAGCATTTTTGCAATGTCAATTTTAGATATATTCTGGCTTTTTGATTCTGCCTGCAAGTTTTTTATTGAAATGTCTTGAGTGGGTGGGCAGCCTTATTAGCCTGGTGTGCGTATGTATGTGGGGAATGGTGTATTTTTTTTAAATCAAAGGGGTGTATTTGTGGAATTTGCTTGGAGACGTGCTTTCAAGTATTTGACATCAGAGCTGTTCACCGCATCAGTATTTCTGCTCATCATGACCAATTTAGCTGAAGGGTTCCTGCTCACTGGCATTAGCTTGTATGGCAGTAGTGCTTGGTGTACCAGTGGAGACACTGGCTTTTGGCTTTCACTGTCTTCAGGGCTTCCATTTTACTGCAGTGTGTGCTACAGTTCAGGTAGATAGCAACATTTCAACAAGATAATGCCTCAGCACTATGCATGCTTTTGACCTAACCCCTCTCTCTTTATTTGTTCACACAGGCCATGTTCTGCTTTGTGCAATCCTCTGTCCTGTTCCCTGGCACCAGAATCCATCAGCAGCATTGCATCTCTGAGTTGCACTGGAGGCAAACCTCCTTTGAGCCTGCTTGGCTCCAAGTCACCTTTCCCCTTTCTCACTGCCCTCCTATTTCTCATCAATAACATCACTCACGTTCACAAGGGCCTGACCAGCAAGGTGAGAATAAACCTTTTCACTGTAAATTCTAGGTGAATGATGATATACTTGCGAGGAAGGCTAGCATTTGTGCCTTCCTAGGCATAAAAGAGATGTTAGAAGTAATATTAAAAGCAAATTGTTGTTCATTTTTATTCTAAAAATATTAAAGTATTATGGAGAGAAACAGCCCAGCTTTGAGAACAAGTGGGATGAGGATCAGAAAAATAACTTGTCTTTGAATTCCAATATTCAGTTGACACCAGGAAGCTGAAATTACAGAGCTGGTGATGCTTAAAGGATAGATTTATAAAGAATGTTTTGAAGAGTTGAATAACTGTTGTTTGGCTAAGCAAAATATAAAACTTGAGATTCAGTGGAGGAAAAGCATGGTTGAAGCATATATGACAATTAAAATGGGGTAATATTAGAGAAGATAATGAGTGCTACTGAAGAGGGTCCTTCCTACTTTGGTTTGTTCTGAATTTTTAGAATGAGTGAGTCATGGAAGACTGCAGACTCTAAAGAGCAAATGTCTGAGCCCTAGAAAGATGGAATATCTAGCATAAGCTTTCTCAAAGCCTTCCTGTGTCACCTAGTGTTGAATTAACTGATTGGCTACTAATGGAAATATCTTGCCAAATGAGGGAAAAACATTTTAAGCCATTGATCATGTTTCTGCCTTACAGAACACTATGGAAAATGTAGGGAGTGGCTGTTGTTTATCTGTGATGGGGATGTTGATAATGAAAGCAGGTGAGCCCTAAGGAAGAAAAGTAGATATTTATAAGGCTATTCTTAAATATGGCTTTTGGAGTATCCAATAGGAATTCTCATGTGAGCGAAGGTAGTGGGGGACCTTGGAGAGGGCTTTGTTTTGCCTTCCCACAAACAAACTGTCTTAATATTATTTGTCTCCCCTTGTGATTCCTTTATAGTACAGCTCTGTTCTGGGCTTCAGAGGCTTGAAGGATTATCTACATCAAAGCTGGCAGACTGGACCTCCCTCTGTGACTCGCTCATCTGCGTGGATCCTACGCCATGAGTATCACCTGCAGTACTTTGTGTTAGCGTTGGCTCGGAGAATGGTATCGTTATGAGTCCTTTCATTTCTTTCCCTCAAGGAGCTGACTTCACTGGCAGCTGATCTTCATGTCCCTCTTTTTTCTTGTATCTGACTTAGGTCTGGAGGCTCTTCTGCTGACTTTTATGACCCGTTAGCAAATAACATCTTTCCAGTTGCTGATGTGGAGATTTAGTTCCAAAATACTTTGGATGGAAAAATTATATTTTTGCCTTTCTTTGGGATAGAGTAAGAACAAAGTTTTCAACTGTATTGCTAAAAAATATTTGATCATCTAAGGCAGTCAGGGGAAGCAGAAATATCTCTTGGTATGAATGCTGACAGCTCTTGCAGTCTGCTTCAGTCTTTCACTTTGCAGCGAGATCTGTGTCTTGTTTGACCCTCCTGTCCTTGTTGATTGTCTTGTTGACAAATGATAGAGTGCTTTTATCTGTTGTTTTGTTTCCTGTACAGGCAGGCACTTGTCCGGATTACACCCAGCATGCTTCACTCCATCACTGTGTTGCCATGGCATTGCTAAGCCGTCTGTTGCCAGGGAGTGAGCATCTGGCTCATGAGGTCCTACTGGATATTGCCTTTAATCCAGAGTTTCTTCTGTAAGCTTTGCATTTTTTCTTTTCCCTAGTCTGGTGGATTGGGAAAACATGGGGTAAATGGAATAAATGTGTTGGCAGTGCAACTTCGTCATAATTTTTGGCCTTTAAAAGGGCCTGTAATTATATTTTCCTTATTCATTGACGTATTCTTCAGGCATGGAGCCTTCTAATCAGGCAAGCAGGGTGGTTGCATATTTTTCTCTGATGTACTGCTGTTGAGAAATGTGACCAGTTTCTTTTGACTTCTGCTGTGACAAGGCTTGTGTGATTGCTGATAGAACTGATCCTCCCTAAGGCCTAGCATCTTCCATCTTGAGAGTAGGGAGTCTAGAAAATAAATGAGAATTTGACCTAGCCTGAAAAGCTCAATGAATCTTCCTCAAACCCTTATTAATCAAGTTCTTCCACAAATATTTGCTGATTTGACAAATGCCGTATCTTTTACTTTACACTGGAAGAAATCATGAGCATCTCAGATATGAATCCTCTCATATCTGGGCAAGAAGATGGTAGCAGTTTGTCTTGTTCATCTCAACCTATTTGCAGTTTGGTATCTGTAGGAGGTTGAACCAAGGTGCTGTAAGGAGGCACTGTGTTTTTTCAGAAAGAAGGAAAATGTGTTGGGGGGTTTGTTTGTGTGGTAGTGTTTTGGTTTTTTGTTGGGTCTACAAAATGGTGAGTCTTTGGTCTGAGATTGTGGTGTTTGGATTTGACAAACACCCTCCACATGCACAGTTTCTATCAGTCCCTGTGGTTCCCCTGACCTTGCCACTGCCAGCTACAAAGCTACTGTTTTGAGAGTTGTCTTCCTGGTTTGTGTAGGCCTACTCTGATATGCAGTATTTCATCTCAGCCCTTTCATGTTTGTATTGGTAAGTAGGCTGCCTCTGTGGACAAGGGGTTTCAGCCTCCCCACTAGACTGGCATTGTGTGAAGGTTGTTTTCCTGGCACAGCCTCAATGTTACTGACTCCAAAGGTGGCTCTGTGAATTCACTGTAAATACCAAGGTAGCTGATGCTTTACGGGCCTTCTGTATTAGAATACCTCAATAATGTAGACAGTGAGTGCTCTCCATATACTACTCTTCCTGTTCCAGGAAGACTGGAGAGATGAATTTATGTGATGTGTTATTTGTTTGGCATTTCAGGTTTTTGTTTGTTTCTTAAACTGTTGTTTGTCTTTACCTTACAGTGAAGGGAAAGCTGGTGGGCCAGAAGCAGCTGACTTCTCTGATATTCTGCATCTGGGCACCAGTGCCGAACTGGCACAGCCTGGCTCTGCATCAGCATTTCTTCCAAAGGTTACTCGTGGTGCCCTGCTGAGAGAATCGTACCAGAATCTGCCTTCCATTCGTTCCTGCTACCTCTCTCACTTTGTCCACTTGCAGCCCACCCTTATGTGTTCTCAAGCATCCTACCAAGGGCGGAATTACCTCATCCAGTCAATGCTGCTTCCTGAGGTCAGAGGGCCCATCCTGCCTTCAGACTGGTCATTCTTTCCACTTATCAGCCTCTACAACAAAGTGGCTAATGCAGAGACACGTGGAGCTGTACTGAACTCTCTCCCACTTGATCTCATCAACACTGTGACCTGGAACCTGCAGTGGGTCTTGTTGCTGGAAACGTGGCGTTCTAAAATCCTTCAGAGCATCCCAGCTGCTGCCAAACTTGCACGGCTTATGTGTGTCTTCCTTACTGGCAGTGACCTCTTTCTAGAAGCACCAGTTCACTGCTACACAGCTGCCCTTCTCTCTGTGTATTGCCAACCCAAGGCCCTGGACTCCCTGAACTTGGATGCTCCTCTCCCTGGACTGGCATCCTTCCATGACCTCTATATAAGTCTCTTGGAGCAATTTGAGGGTGTCTCCTTTGGAGATCCACTCTTTGGTGTCTTTGTTCTTCTGCCTCTACAGAAGCGTTTCAGTGTTCATCTGCGTCTCTCTGTTTTTGGGGAGCACACAAATATCCTGCGGGCGCTGGGTGTGCCGTTACAGCAGGTAATCCTGGTTCATGGTAATTGCCTGTCTTGATGTATTTCTGGTTTACTGGGCTCTTGCCTGTGATTCTCCAACCTTGATTTGTGTGTATATGTGGAGGGCAGGAGATGTGAAATTGCTCAATCTTAAGAGGAAACTCTCCCAAACATCACTTGGTTTAACCATTGAGAACCTTCTAATTTATAGGTTGTATGTGTAAAGGGCTGGTTGCACCCTGTGTTCTGCTAGCAACTGCCTTTCCCTTAAATCAGTGTTTTTACACCTTGGTGAGAACTTTTTCCTTGACCATGTGTAGACAAATAGTCATTTTCGCTCTCAACCATCTTTCCATATATAGTTATACTCGAGTTGTGCTCTGTTGAGTAACAGCAAGAAAATTTGGTCTGCCAAGTGTAGGACTGCATTTCTTTTGAGTGAGCAGAGCACAAGTGATAGAGTATTTTTGACTGCATCACTAAATTCTGTCTTCTTTATAAGCATGCATCTTTGCCAAAGATCAGTTGCAGTGATAGCACCAGTAAAACATCTCTCAATAAAGCTGAAGAGGTCTTGACAACACTGGTTACATCAGTCAGGGTGGGCTGTAGCAGCTCTGCTGCAAATGACAGCAGTAGGGTACGTCGCATTACAGGAGGGCATGCATGAGGAAGGGCACTCTAGAAGTCATGAACTTCCTCTCACTACTTAGACCCTGACAAAAATTGCAATGTTGCCTCTGGATGGGTTTGTTGCAGTTTCCTGTGCCTCTTGAGCGCTACATTTCCCCTTCTGAGGACAACTTGAACCTCCTGCAACTCTACTTCCGAACGCTGGTCACTGGTGCACTGCGCCACACCTGGTGCCCTGTTCTGTACGTGGTGGCCGTGGCTCATGTGAACAGTTTTATTTTCTCCCAAGAAAGCACAACACAGGTGGGTAATGGATACCAGAGCTTCAGGGCTGCCATCTTCGGGTTTTGCATCTGCTCTCCCTTAAGTCCAGTGTGGCTTTTGATGGATCACTGACATTTGGGACTTGAAAACAAAGATTGTAAGCAAATGTGTTGAGAACTGGTCAGCTATTTGAGAATCCATGTCCATACAGGCAGCTGCTTTTGTTCATTGTACCCTAATGCACTTGCATTAATAGTAGCCAGTCCTACCTAAATCTTTGAGGTCTGCAATTATGGGTTCTATGGTGTGGGGGGAAGAAAAGAAGAAAGAATAAGGAAGGTGATCTGGCAGAGAGAGCTTCTAATAGATTTGGCCATTGCCTTTAGCAATCTTAAGGTGCAAAGTACTCTTTTCTTTGACTTCACTTAAGTAAACAAGCAGAAGCCCTACTATGGCCTTGAGGCCTCTGTCAGTGAATAGTTGTGCTAACAGCACTTCACCTCTGATCTGCAGTTCTTCCTGAAGGTTGAGATTCAGATCAGGGAAAGGAGCAGAGAGGCAGGATTTAAGTGATAAGACATCTCAGGCACTTTCTGCTGGAGCAAACTGCTCATCATTATAATGAACAGATCATCCTGGCATGCTGTATGCCCCTGGGCAAAGGTATTACTGTACCTTATTAAGGAAAGTATGTGTTTTATTCCCAGGAGATAGATGCTGCTCGGAAGAGCATGCTGAGGAAGACCTGGCTGTTGGTGGATGAGGTAGGATTTGTAAGATTCAGTTTATGCTGCTGGGAATTAAGTTTTCCATGCACACTGCTCTTACAGACTTGCATTTGGATTTTGAATTTTGTGTACCTTGCTAATTTGAGAATTAAAGGAGATTAGCAGGAAGATTTTGGCCTGCAATGTCTGTAAATACTCTTTAGCCAGTTCTTGTAGTAATTGACCTCAAAACACTGAACCTGTTGGAATGTAGATGAATCTCTTGTACTATATTTCCAGGCCTCTTGTCCAAGCAGCATTGTGTTTAGATAGCTAGAGATGTTATGTAGCACAGTCATTATGTTAGTTATGAATAGGTGGCCAGCAGTGATCTGTCTTAACTTTTAGTTGGATGCTTCCTCTGAAAAGTACAGGGCAGATGTAAGGTTTCTCTTTTTTTCAAGGAACTTGCCAAAATCTATCCTTTGTAAGACAGAGCTGGGTCATTTGGCCCTCTGTGATTTGTGTCCAGGGTAAATTATTAGATCACACTCAAAAATCCACTTGGGTTTCTGGCAAGAAGTCACTGTGAGGGACTGTTGAGGAGACAATGGAGTTGTGTTTAGAAGAGGAATTCTCATGCAAAAAAAAGTAAATTTTATTGGAAGAAACTTGCCTTTTACAGCTCTTCTGTTGGAGATGATGTAATTAAATATCTTGAGGATGATGGAATTGTACTATTTGCAGATTTGCTATGTTGTGTTGGAGATGGTAGAAAAGATTAGATACCTTTCTGTTTCTTCTTTCAGAACCTGAAAAAACATCTGCTGTACTACAGACTGCTGAATGCAGAGAGTCCTTTGGGATTTGACCTTTATGAACAGCTCCCTCCCATGCGACTGAAGTACCTGCAGATGGTGACACAGAAACAAATTACAGAGAATGCACCAGCATTAGACTCGCAAAGCACTTGTGCAAGAAGAGGGCCAAGGTGAAGAAAGCTCAGTGTATGCTTCACTGATGAAATTACTTGCAGTTCAGATGGTTTTAGTGTCTTACCTGGACACTCTTGGCATCTTTGCCTAGTGAAGCACTAGTAAAATGCTCCCAACTCTACAGAACAACATACGTGTTGTCAAGATGATGACAGCATGTATGTGTGTGGCCTCTCTGTGATGGATGTTTGAGCATTTTCCTCCATTCTCCTTCAAGTTGTTCTGCTTCTTCCCAGAGGAGGTGAGAATGTGTCTGAAAGACTCTGGACTGTTGAATAAACTCAAGGAACTGGAAAAGCTGTTTTGTTCAGTCAGGCTGGAAACTGGGTTCTCAGGATAATTTCTGTTTTCCCCAGATCCTTCCACTGTTTTTTTCCTACCTTGGATTTTGAATGATCATTTCCTCACACCTTACCCTGCAAACAGAATGACAGTGTGTCAGTGAGGAATCTGAGGCATCTCATCCTGAGAGGTTTTTTTGTAACATACAAGCAGTTTCTCCGAGATAGTGCAGTGGTGCAAACTGCACCACTAAGAAATATGAGTTCCTAGTGCAGTGGTGCAAACACTGAATATCCTCCTTTGGTTGTCTCTTGCATGGTCACTAAACTGCTTTCTTTTCTCCCTTAATTTGGTTACATGTGTAACAAGATCAAAAATAATTTCTTTGCAGGCCAGAATGCTTGGCAGTAACCAACCTTCATTAGAGAGGAAAAAAAAAGTATCTGTTTGTTTAATGAGAATTGGTATTGGTTTCCCTCTGAGGAGAATACAATTTAAATTTTAAAGTGGAGTTTCCTAGCTCAAATCTGATTTTAAAAATGTCTTAGTTGATCCCACTTCTATATCCAAATTCTGAATTGAAGCCTCAGACACAAGGGTTGCAAATATAGAGCCCTAAAAGGGTCATTACAAGTGCTACATCAAGTGCAGAATTTACTCTAGGTATATGATCTCACTGGATGTTTTCTTAATACTTTTGCGTGGTCATTCTGGCAGGCTTTTATTTGGAGAATTTGACTTTTATGAGCAAAACTTTTAAAAGAGATTTCTGATGTTTTGTTTTTATGAATAAATTCTTCTGGAAGGTGCAGGGTCATGCCTGGTCCGAAGAGCTCAGCCTCTGTTTTTACCTATCAAAGAGGCCAAGCTAGCTTCCCTCTGAAGAAACCACTCCTGTAATTAACTTAGCTCCAGTGGATGTCACTGCAGGAGTGTGAATCACTGTTAATAGGCCCACTTGTAATGACTGCAATTGTTTATACAAGAAACAAATTCGAGTCAGCAACTTAAAAGAATCAAAGAATCATTGAGTTTGGAAAAGACCTTTTATCCAACCATAATACAGTATCTTTTTTTCACCTTCCCCCTCAAATGCCTGCATAATCATGTCGGGTTTAGGGCATTTGTGACCGATGCTGTCTTTATATTGGCAATTTTCTAAGTGTACCAGTCCCCTTCCTTAGATTGCCAGAAAGTAATCAGTTTAATCTTTTTTCCCCCCTGATTTCAGAGAGGAAATGAGCAGAAATGGTGTTTCCTAACAATTTATTTTTTTTGCTCCCCTTTTGATCTGTGGTTTCTATCTGCAGCAGATCAATGCCGTGTAAAATACACGGTGGTCTAACAAGATTTACAAAAGCACAGTGGTCTAACAAAAGCACAGTGGTCTAACAGGATTTTTCAAACTGTTGTTAATTATTTTAAAAGTATTTGATGTGATTAAAAGTTTAATCAAAGTCATTCAAGTTTTAATGTGTCTAGATGGTGAGAGCCCAGCAGTTGTCTTTCAGAGCAATGAATGGTAAAATTTAAGTTTTCCTAGCTGCCCATTTAAGAGCAGCCTTCATCAAAGACTTTACCTTTTGCTTTACAGACCTCCAGTTATAAAATCTCTTCCAGTCCTTTGGAATACGAAGTTGAATTTTGTAATGTGTACAGGATGTAAATAAATATTTTGATAGCTCTGCAGATGTTGGGGTTTTTTTTAACTATGAGAATGCTTTGCTTGAGTCTTTATTGAATTTGGGTAGTTCTGTAGGCATGTTTATCAATATCTTGGGACAGCTGCTGCCTTAAAGGATTCTGTGAAACTATGGAACTCTGTAAGAAAGCACCTCAAGCCAAAAACTACATCCTGCTTGTGTAATGGGTCAGTAACACAGGGTCCCAAATGCTGTGTGTACTTGGGGAAGGTGCAGGATGTTATGATGTGATTTGACACATGCCCCAGCTGAGAAGACTGTCCACTGATGGAAATTATGATGCAAGTATCAGCAGTGGAGAGAAGGAAAAGAATGGATCCCAAATAGTTCTGCAGGCCACAATCATATGCAGAAAATTCCAAGGATGCTGCATGTGAGCTGTAAGCTTTCAATATGTTGACTGTCACTTGAGATTGTACATGAATTTTCTAAGGGTTTCAGCAATCTTTGGTATTTCTCCACAGAACACTAGAGGGCATTGCTTTATCTAGTTTAAATGCAAGATTTCTCAGCCTCAGTGCTATTGAGACCTGAAAAAAGAACAACCACCCTTATACATTGTTTGAATTTTTTGCATTTTTATTTTTGCATATACTTTTGGAGCAAGTGTGGAGAATTAAAAATTCTATGTGATGGGTTGCTAAGAACCATACACATACAGTGTATGTACGCATACAGTTGCCAGCAGGAGCATTTTTGAAAAATCATGGTTCATTGAATATAAGATTTAAACTTAAGCTAAATGCAGTCTGAGATAGGACTGGCATTGCATGTCCATTCTGTTAATCCAGTTTAATCCTGGTTAGGGTAAGTGAGGAGATGAAGAAAATTAAAACTCCGAAGACATGGATGTGACTTTTTGACTCCTTACTGAAGGCTTAAGATTTCTTTGAGAATAAAATAATTCTGCTGAAATAGGACCCACAAATAATTTTGTGGTGTTGAAGTGATTCCAGCTCAGAAGAACATATATTGGCTGGTAAATCCCATCAGAGTCAACAAAACCAGCAACAACAACTATACAAATTCCTGCCAATCTTTTAATTCTTAAAAAGGGCACCCAATTTTCTGGTCCTTTGTGACTAGAATATGCTTGGTTTCTTCCAAGCTACTGATGACATCCCATGTGGATAACAGTGAAATCTCTATTGGTACAAGTTTAGCATGGGCTATGCTGGAAGACAGCAACAATGTGGTTTTAAAAACAAATGATTGATTGGACTGGAGATGAAGATAATCCTTTTAGCATTGATGTTGTGTAGGCAGGTGAGAGGGTAGGGCTGTCACAGGTTTACATCCTATGACTTTAATGGCATTCTACTGAATTTTCCTTTGCATTTTGAAAGGGAGAGAGTTCTCCCATCAGCTTGGAAGCACATCTCTTTCTGCCTAGAAGAAAGGGAATTGATTTGTGATCCTTCAACTACGTGAGTGGTTTGAAGTCCTGGAGTTTAGAATCCATATGTGGTGACTTGGCTCACTTTGCTGAACAGGGACAGTTCCCAAAAACATGTAAGCAACTCAGTAGCTGGCAGTACTACACACTGAGGTAGGACAAGGCCTGACAGAAGAAAGCAAAGGGTTAGGCAAGGAAGAAATCAAAACAGGACTGAAACCATGCTGTATGGGAACTTTTTAACAGTACACATAAAGCATATAATTGAAGGACTTTGATTCCACTGTATTTATGGACTACTTCAGTTTGACAGTGGAATTTAATAATCCATTTCTAGACTAATGCATTCTGTCTGGCTACTTAATGCCAGGCAATGCTAAACACCTTCTGCTGATGAAGTCATGGACAGAGCAAGCCATAAGACGTGGATGTATATATAAACTGCAGGTCAGACAAACACATTTCTTTTGGTGTCAGACATAAAGTAGAGCAGAATGGTGTGTTAATCATGGCTTTTGCTTCTTCCTAGTTCTGCAAAGTTCTTGGAAATTCACACTGATGAAGTGTTGCTGCCTGTAACTGATGATTGTATTTGGGAGGCAAAGCCTGTTTATTCCCCTTGGCTTACAGAAGCTCATACAAGCTTAACATTCACAAAGCTGGTTTTCTGGTGTTCCTTGTTTAAATAATTTTAAGGTAATTTACTGGCCTTTGCCCTAGTTTTTAAAAACTGGCTTCCTCTCTCTTAACAGAGAATGTGCAGGGAAGCTCTGATCACAGAACTGTTGTGTTTTGCATGGCAAGTAGTGGTTGTAAGCAGATATGAGTTTGCCACAGTGTGCTCCCCTCCCTGTCTTTATTGTGATAATCTTGAGTCTCAAAACAGCTCAACAACAGCTCAGCTGTGTTTGGGGTTCTGTCCAGCCTCAGCACAAAGAGCTCCAGCTCAACCTGAGGACGGTGCTGAGGGAGCAGGTACTGCACCGGCTGTATTGTGAGCCTCCAGCCACTCCTGGCCACAGCAGGAGCTCTGTGCAGGTTCAATGAACAGATGACATTTTAGATGGAGACACCTGGCCACATCTTCAGGTCCAGCTCTCATTTGTAGGTGGACTTTAACCAGCAGATACCAGCAGACACCTATGGTTCCAGAGAGCAGATGAATGTCCTTTAGTCTGTGTCTGGGCAACTTTTCTGCAGTATGTTGTTGCCTCTTGAGCAACTAGCTCACAAGCCCTGTCAGGGCAATGAGTATTCCCAGGATACTTCCTGTGTACTTGGACATCAGAACCAAGTCTAAGGCATAGGGGGAAGACTTGAGGCACCCATCCTCTGCATCCCCTTGCCCTAATCTAACATGGATGACAAACCAGACCAGTGCTGTTACTGCTCTTTACAAAGCAGTAGCTTGTCCTGGACGCAACAAAAAACGGCCTTGTGTGATGGAGAAGTATCACCGATGTCAAAGCACAGCCACATACATGTGTATGCTGAAATCTGAGGTACTGGTTGATGACTAAGGCTGGAGGAACACTCTGGGTGCTGGGAGCCAGTCCTGAGGGGCAGCAGCTGTGGGGCTGAGCAGGTAGCAGGGAACACCTAATGGAGTGTGGGGAGGGGCCAGCAGCAGCATAGAGGGGAGGTAAATACCCTGTTTCATGCCTTTCATCCGCTTCTCTGGAGCATAAGTGCCTGGCTAAGGGCTGTGGAGGACACAGATCAGGTTGGTAAAGATGAACTATGTGTAGTAAAGTTAAATTATATGTGTCTTGTGCTGAGGCTGATATGGTTGTTGTCTTTTTGGGCCTATGCTGACAGTGCTGCCTCACTTCCTCATTTCCCCCTAGGAAGGAGGGAGGGCTGCCCGAGTGCTGATCCTTGTAGTCCTCAGCAAAGGGCTGTCTTTGGGGTGGTTTGTGGGGCCCTGGGTGCCATGAGGGGGCTCTGGCAGGATTGTTTGCTCTGGAAACAGAAGCCAGGAGATGCCACATCCTTGTGGTAACTGAGAGGACAGCAGGTGCCAGAGGTCCGGCCACAGCACAGCCTTGTTCCCTGACCATAGTGACCAGTCTGAAGCTTTGGGATGGGACAAAGAGAAGGTGGGCTTGGAGGGTGGCTCAGCTTTTGCTTCTGGGTCTCTCAGGTTGAGAGGAGTTTTGTGGTTCCTCTTCTTGCTTCAGTGTCACTTTCCTTCAATACTCTGTGTTCTGTGTCTTTCTTGTCCTTCACTAGACTCTCCTTGCCTCTGTTTGCCTTTTTATTTTTAATTTTCCACCATTTTAGTAACTTCTAGTTCCCTGCTGGCTTTTCTCATTCTTTTGGCTGTTTGCAGAAGCAATCAGTAATTCAACAGTTAAACTGGAGAACTGAGATGCTGTTACTGAGTTTGAGGTGGAAGCTCACATCTCTTGAGCTGTTCATCTGAAGGTCTGGGCAGATGTCCATAAATAACATGCACAACATGCCCATTTGGAAACCTTACAGCAAAGAAGTCTGTAACTTTACTTTTAAGACTCAGATTGCCGTCTGGTGTAAGCACACCACACCATTTGGGTCTGATCTGTCAGATATTTGATGACACTTTAGCAATTAATGTATTGGATCCACCTTCTGAAAGAGAGACTGATGCTTGTGTATCAAGTGACTATTTACTGTTACTGCTTCAACCACGGTAAACTTTTGCCTCAAAAATTTAATATCTCCAAAACAGTATTGCAGGTTTCCTCAGTGCATGTGGGTTTTCTTAGCAGCTTTCAGCATAGTGCATGTTTGTGGAGGGTCTTTGATACCTTCCAAGTAGCAGGAAGTGCAAAGAGCTCTGAATTAAATTCAGGTATCACATTGCTGTCAGTGAATTGTAGTTTCAGAGGGCTGTAACACACCATGATGATACTATGACAGCCACCGTGAAGGTATGTTATTACCATCTTTCACAAAAATGCAGCTTGCTACTCCTGGCATCAATGTATCTTTCAATATAGATTTTAAAAAACAAATTTATAATGATACAAAAGTTTCTTCAAACCATCATGCATCTCTTGTCTCTGACATGAGTGTCAGCTCACTCAGAAAATGCTCCTTGTGCTGCCACCCAGAAGACACCACAGATGGTGGCTCATTTTTGTTCCTCTTGTCTGCTGTAAGATTGATCATGTTTGGATTGATGAAATTATTTGGGCAGGAGCTGCCATTGCTTTCCTTCTGTCTGTCCACTGTTAAAAGAAGAGGGAGGAAAGGGGATGTAAAATATATTTTTTAGTGTCTTTATCTCTTTGTTACTGTTTTATTAACACTTAAAATATTTATAGAGGAGAATGTGGGCTTGCTGACCATGCTTCCTTGCAGTGAGCTCTTATCAGCAAGTTTTATATTTTATAGCCTTCTCTGGGCTTATATTATTTTTTTTTGTAGCAGTTACAATTTTCAAGTTAAAGTTAGGATGCAGAACTTTAGGTATTTGTATTCAGCAGTGACTAAATAACTGCTCCTGTGTGATGTGAATCAGAGGTTTTTATGTTCAGTATGTACTTGTGCTGTGAGGGCCAACCATTGCATTATTGGAAAAGTTAGCAGGTGCACACCTGCATTGTGAAGAGCTCCTCTAGAGTTTATCTGTAACTGCCAACATTGTTTTAGGGACAGTAAATTGTCTTCTTGTACGAGTCTCTTCTGCTACCAAGATACTTTTGTGGTTATGAAATTTTTCAATTTTGCAAGTTAACTTTCCCTTTGAACAAGCAGCTTTTGCTTACTGCTTTCTGAATTTACTTATTTTGGTGATTTCTATGCTAGCTGTAAATGGAAGCAAGAAGCAGTAAGTCTACAGCTAGCATGGGGTTCTTGGCCTGTATTTAAACAGAAAATGCAATTATATAGTCAGACTAAACCCTTGCCAGGAACAGAACCAGGGACAATATTAAGGTACATGGGCTATAAGTAGGTAATTAGTGACAGCCAGCACTGCCTTCACTAAAGGCAGATGGTGCCTGATGAATTTGAAGGTCTACGATGTGGTTACAGTGTTGGTGGAGTATGGGAAGAGCACTGACATCACCCACTTGGACTTGTGCAATGCATTTGAGACTGCTCCACATGATATCCTTGCCTTTAAACTGGAGAGACGTGGATTTGATGGATGGACAATTTGGTGGATAAGGAATTGCCTAGATGGTCATGGAGAAAATATTACACTCCAGAAAGACAAGTAGCCTGAGGTTAAGGTAACTTTTCATTATGTGGGAGACCCCAAATACTGTGTGAACAATTCTTCAAATGTGAAAGATTATCCAGATTTTCTGAGGTTTCTACTTTTCATGTCCCTGACAAAATTGTATCCAAAATGGAATTCTTGTTTTCTGGTTCATCCTCAACAGACTGTTGGTGAAAAAATTGATTGTTATAGGGAAAATGTTCTCAGAGTGTGATACATGTGTTTTGTGGCTTAGTTCAGGCTTCCTTTTTGTTAACCACATACTCTTCCAACAAATTGTACTAAATCAGTAACTGGAGAATATTCCTACAATCTCATTACTGCACACTATAAGCTAAACTTTACCAGTGCCTTTTTGGCTTGCTAACTTTTCCCCAGTGTGAGAGGAACAAGAAAGAGTGAGCACAAGAGTCTTGCAGGGGTTGTGTTCTCTTGGCTCCAGTGCACAATGTTTTACCAGAAAAACACTGCGTGACTGCTAGTGCCCAGAGGCCCACCCTGACACAGGCACTCGTGTGTGCAGGCGTTCTTGTGTTAAGACACCATGTCTCGCAAAGCTTAACCTTTCTGGTGACATGTGATTGTCCTCTTACATTTTCATTACAGTAAAAACACACGCTATTTTACTACATCCATATTTCAAGTCTTCTGTAGCTTGAGCTGTGTGCCTTCAGGATTTTATTGCTGCTTTATTCATCTAAGAGGCAATTATTGACTGTTTTGGGTGGCTAGCTCCCTACTGAATAGCACAGTTGATGTGTATGTGTATGTGTGTTTGGTTTTGTCTGCTCTCTCCTCCCCTCTTATGGATTTCCATATGGAATACACTCCGAGGAGTTTTGGGACATCTTGTGATGTTATTTGTAAAGAACTTTTGAAAATGGGACGCATTATGAATCCTTCTGGGTGGAAGCTGGAAGCTCTGCTTGGGAAAGGCTCATGTTTCCCTTAAATGCCTATCAAAGAACCCAGTGGTTATGTTTTGAAAATTTAGTGGTTTGGATCTCCTATAGCTTCACCTGGTGACCACTGATGTGCTCAGCAGCCATAATTCAGGCAATATCCAACTGTCCTAGTCTTGCCCCATCTCCCTTCAAATCTTGTTCCACAGGCTGTTTAGTGGCACAGGTATAAACATTCTGCTCTTCTGCTTTTTTATTTATTTAACTCTCAAAATCTGAGAAGATCTGATTTCTAGCTACTCTAGTGTGAAAAGGATTTAATGGAATCTGAATTGTGCTGAACATGGTAATAAATGCCTTTTCTCTTTGTTGGGGCTTAGTGCTCCCACTGAGACCCTCCCAAAAAGATGCTGCTTGTTCCCCTTCGTCCCCACTCTGATTGAAAGCACAAAAGGCAAAAATCATGGTTTGAGATAGGAGCAATGCTACAAACAGCCATGAGATAATAAAACAAATAGGAGCAGCAGCAATATTAATAACAAAAGATATAGGACGATGAAATTGTGAATACCAACTGGCTCTTCCCTACTACACAGTGTCCCTTTCTCCACCCTGCTAAGGATGTGAGGTGGTATCAAATAACATTAGGGTCAGGCCACATCACACTCCTGGCTACTGTAAAAAATTAACCCTGCTCTGGCTGACACTAGGGCAATGCTACACTTTGCATGTCCATGTTCCTTAACACATACTAAGGTTCATAACTCCCCATGCAGGAGTGGCAGTGAGTGCATATAAAAAGATCACCTAATGCTGAGATAGGGAGGACTCTTTTAGAATATTACAGCACACAGAAATGCCACAAACTATTTTAGCCTGGAAATCAGAGTGCTGTATTTAGATAAATCTGTAAGATTGATTTAGGTAGTTACCTAAATTAGATTGTCTCCAGGCCAGTGGGATTAAGAACTTTCTTTTTGCACAAAGTGTTATGAGATCTTTAATGATCATATAAGGTCAGGACCTGATTTTATGTCTCACCTGAAAGACCATGAACTTAAAACTACTGATCTGTCACTGTCTGATCTGACTATCTGTTCTATAGACTGCTTTATTTCAGAAGAGATTTGTGTAGCCAGGAGTCTAAATCCCGTCAAAGCTTTTAGTCATCTCTCTATTCCTTGCCTGAGGAGGTTTCTAACAAGTTTTCATTATGAAATATTGTCTTAGTTTGTTTTCCCCTCTTCGTGGCAGGCCAAAATGAGAATGCAAATAATATTTTGCAGTTTGTATGTCTATAATTTGCTGTGCTGTGCACAGAACTGCTTACTGATCTGTGCCTGAAAATTAGTTAATTTCTGGGCTCTTCGGGAAGGTATCTGGTTCTCAATACTTTTTCTGGGTAAGGTCATCTTTCTGCCTATATGGCCACCTCTCTGTAAGGCCCCTCATTCCCCCTTACTGTAAAACTGCAGCCACAGCAAATTATTCCTGCATAAATATAGCAGGAATGTGTAGACCATGCCAGTCCTGCTTTAAGTGTGTCACAGGAAACTGGTTTGTGTGTGCTTGTTGTACCCATGTCAAAAAATCCTCTAGTAATTGTATAAACAAAATGTTTCTGTAGAGTAGCTGCACTCTTAAAAAGGTTGTGTGAGCAAGTTAAAAAAACTCTCCTTCCCAACTATCTCAGCATATTATATGTAACTTAGCCAGTTTTTTCCTTTATAGCAGAGGTAGAGTTGGGACCCAGCTCATAACTTCATTGTTTATGTGGTGTGGCCATCTGATTCCCACCCTCTTCCATACACCTTTACAAGTGCCCATATGATGATTTCCACGTTGCCCTCAAGAGCACACTCACTGTAGTGCTGCTGGATAGCACAGAAGTGTGTATTCTTGTGGTTTCTGTCAAGAGCCTGTTTGGCCTGCAGCAAGGAAACATGTCTGTGCCAGATGTTATCTGACACAGGAGAAAATAGACAGAAGAAAATGCGCTCCTTTTTCAGAGTGTCCAGCAAATGAGCTGTGCCAAGTTTTTCCATCTTTATATTATGAAGTTTTGCCTATCCCAAAAGAGATATTGCTCCCCGTCATCTTTGCTTTTAGCAGCTTCATTTTAGCAGCAACAGAGGAGGTGAAATTGAAATCACAGGGTCTTAAATTCAAAGAGAAATATATTTGTTCAGAAATAAAAGGCTTTTTTCTTGAGTCACCAATATATTACAACTCTTAATTTGATTTAGAAGCTGTTTAGGATGCTGCAGTTGTATAGCTGGCTGACAGTCTGGGTAACCTCATCACTGATGTGCCCATGAATGGCAGACTGGGAGTTGGTCACACCAGACTGTTTGACTCATGGATTCTGAAGGTTAAATGCAACAGCCATGTTTGAGAGACTTGTTTGGCACCAGCAGTGAAAAGGGATATAGGAGTTTGTAGTGAAATGTAGCAGCAAATCAGTCCGTTCTGAAGAGGTGGGTGGAGCAGGAAGCCAAGTACACAAAATGAAAATATAACTGGTGGTATTGTACATTAGTCAGAGTTTCTGAATCATCTGGGGAAATTATGTCAGCCAAGCCTACTTGTCTACAGGAAACTTCTTTTCTCAGAGCTGAGGTGGCACAGCAAACTTGTAAGTCTTGCTCCAGGCTTTTCTGACCTGTGCATTCTACTGTTTAGAACAGAACAGAGTAATCCAACTTCCTGACCAATTTAGGGCTGACCAAAATAAAGCAGGTTATTAAGGGCATTGTCCAACGGCCTTTTGAACACTGTCAGGCTGTGGAATTGAATATCTCTCAAACTCTTTTGGTGAATCAGCCTTTCTAATGTCCTCTAATCTCCTCTGGTGCAGCTTTGAGCCATTCCCACACGTCCCTGTCTCTGCATCACAGGGAGAAGAGCTCAGCATCTCCCCCTCTATGTCCCCTCCTCAGGAAGCTGTAGAGAGCAATGCAGTCACCCTTTGGACCCTTCCTCTCCAAACTACATAAACCCTAACTCCTCAGCTGTTCCACAGGACATTCCAGCCCCTTCACCAACTTTGCTGCCATGCCCTGGACACATTCAAGAACCTTCAGCCCCTTCCTAAATTATGAAGCCCGGAACTATGCACAATATTCAAGGTGAGGCTGCACCATTGCTGAATACAGTAGGGTATCACTGTATATTCCCCTGCAAGACCTCTTGTCCTTCAGGAGTCAACAGCACCTCCCAGTTTGGTACCATTAGCAAACTTGCTAATGAAGAATTCAACTTCTGCATCCACATTCTTGATAAATATATTGAACAGAAGGGGACCTGGGATTGAACCCTGAAGAGCACCTTTAAAGTTGATGCCTCAAAATCTGATCCTTGACTTGCCTACCGTCCCCAAGGTTTTGTTTCCCCCTTTGCTCAGTATATCTCGAGGCAGTCCATAAACACTAATGCACTGAGTAACTTGATGCCTGTTTGAAATTGTTTGCTTCTTTCTCTTGTTTGACAGATGAGAAAATATATCAACAAACTGCTAAGGTTTGAAGGTCTAAGGTAACTGCCTAAGGTCTCACTGAAACAACTTATAGAGGGGTAGTAATCCCTGTGCAAGCCTTTCTTCTCCTTTTTTCCCCTTAACCAAGTGCCCCATCATTGCTTTTGCGGAAGTTCAGACTTCACAGATTTTGGACTTTCTGGTGACTCTTAGGCTGGGATACCCAAATAAGATCTTCTGATACTCACCTCAACAAAAATTCATTTTTTCAAATATATCTTCTGTTTGATGTTTTCAAACTTAAGTCCCTGGCCTTGCACAGAACTTTGCTGCAGGGACTGCTTTTGCTCAGCCTTTGGAATCCTGATGAGGTGCATCTGCCACCATGACTGACTCCAAAGTCGCTGTTGCTGCAAGTGCATGCAAGTGCATTCCAGCTCAAGTATGTTAATGGACTAGTTCTTTCAGAAAGGAGTTCTGGGGAATCCTGCAATCCAGACAACTTGCAACCATGTGACAGAACAGAAAGCAGATGTATGGAGCGCCTCTGTGTTCCATGGGAACTGGGGAGTGAGTAGAAGAGAAGTAGGTATCTGTGTCTCTACTGAGAGAACAGCTCTACTATTTCTGCCATGTCTGCTGTCTGGTTGGAGCCAGCTGGCCAGTTACACATCCCTACTGGCCACAGAGCATCCTGCTCTTCTGATGCGGCCCTCCATAAAACCGGGAAAGGCATAGGAGCCTGAAAGTGGCAAGTCAGGGATGTCTGTGTAGGAAAATGGTAAATAGCAGCAATGAGGCTGAGGAGTGGAGTCCTGGGCAGGCACAGGTATTGCTGAAGGGCTTGTTCTGTGCAAGGCCTTGACTAATGACTGGGGAAACAGCAAACAGCCCATTAGTTCACTAATTCTGCTAATGTGGAAAGTGGTGTTGAATACCACATAAATACAAAGGCAACCAAAATGTTGAAATCTGGGAAGAAGTCAATACAACAGGACTCAAACAGGGGAGATCATATGGATGGCTTAACTAAAATAGTAAACCTGTATTAAAAGAGGTCAAGGGTGGTCAGCTTGGCCTCCTTAGGAACAAAGTACCAGTTGAAGTCATTGGACTTGGGTGTTCACAGTGGCCTCTTCCCAGGGGCTGAGGTGCCAAGAAGATGTGTTATTTTATGCAATTTGGAGCTGTAATCCAAGTGACATTCCATGACAAAACTCCCCTGAGCAAAATTGCTCTCTGAATGAGTAGAGAGAGTTTCAAATTCAGAGTCCAGTGCAGTATTTCAAATGTAATGTGGTCTTTTGGGTAAAGTTCAGAAAAGAGTCAGAGAGACTGAAGAACTGTGAGGACCAGTTTGGGAATGCTGAAGAGAACAAAGTAGGTCATAGCTAGACTGTACATAAATAATGAAAATAAAATGAGCAATTTTATAAAACTTGTAACCAAAAGAAGAGGAGAAACAGTAAAGACAGAAACTGTTTAAGTTGAAGTATTCCCAGAAGAGTGGGGGGGGGGGGGGGATTGAGGGGGGGAAGATGGGGAG
>VWYI01026331.1:50496-61746 GCA_013399455.1 Anthoscopus minutus
GGGAGGGGTGGGGGAATTAATGGGAGGAAAATGTGGACAGAAGTCATCCCTATAGTTTGTTGTTTTGTTTTGAATAAGGACTTGTACAGAGAAAGCCTAAGGCATCTTATGCTACAGTAGTCAAAGTTCCAGAAATTCTCTGATTAGCTTGAGACTAGGAGTAAACTTGAAGATGCAATTTGCTTGTGTGGAATTTGCTTGGAGACGCTAGAGTCTTCAGCTTGAGAATAAAAAATCTTGAAGAGCAGTGATTCCTCTTGGATCCTTCCCATTTGCACTTTGATTTTGTTTGTTTCCATTCTTTTCTAGCTGGAACAATACCACCCCTTCAGTATATATTTTGATGCGGTGTTCAGATACAAATGTGTTTTCCCAGAAAACCTCAGGCATGTCAAGCTGCAGCAAAAGGACATGTTGTGGTACCAGATTGTGTGGCACTGTGAATCCTCTCTGGACTGGAGTGCGCAGTTCATGCTGATTTGCCTGAGTGGTTCCTGGAGGCAGTCCATACACTTCAGAGGCTGTGCTGGTAAATAACACCACTTCATCTCTTCAAAGGATCATGGACGTATTTGTTTCTTAACAAGTTACTTTCTCTGGCTAGGAAGAGCAATGCTTTCTTTCCTTTCAAATGTCCCTGAGCTTTTGGTTGATTTTTTTGGCCGTCTGTTTTCCAGAGGTGATCTTGCAGCACCTGGCCTCTCCTAGATTTCTCTGTTCCCTGTAGCTTCCTCTGTGGACTGCTAGGATGGAAGGATTGTATCCTAGTGCCCCAAACACCTTTCTGTCAGTCTATTCCACCTAATTGGTCCAGTTGGTTTTGTTTGATGGAATAATTGCAAACTCACTTACTATGCCTAGGGGAAGGAGAGGAAGAAATCCATCTTTTATGTCATTAAAAGTACAGACAAAAAAAACCCCAATCCAAACCAGATTCCCTTGAGGGTATCTGTGGCTTTTAACGTAATTTACATGTAGCTTGATTTTTTGCTAATGAACAAGCTGTTTGTTTAGGGCTCTTAAATGAACCTTCAGCTTCAAAGGTTGCTGCTGAAAGAAGGGAGAAAGGAAAAAGGCAGAAGAACAATGCGTAATGTCATGAAGATATTAATGTGATTTTTTTTTTTTTTTTTTTTAGCTAGAGTAGCTGCTCTACTTTGTAATCCTCAAGCAGCTCCTCTGTCATTTGCAAGGTCAGGATTTTCTGGCTCACTTGGAGAGGATGCTCTCTGACCAATGAGGCATGAAATAGCAGTTGGAGAAGGGCTTGATAAATATTGATTCAGAAATTGCCATGGCTGCTGACTTTGAGATTGGCCTGTTTCCCTAGCAAAAGGAGGAGGAATGGAAAGAAGTTGTCCATTTCTCAGTGATGGTGGCACATGCATTTTTCAACACTGCCCTAGATATTTGAGGGGAAAGGGTTTGAAAGCTCAGCCTAGTGAATATTTTTAGGAGAACATTAATCCATTACAGCACATTAGACTTTGGAATCCTTCCTCCTGCCAGAAGCCTTCCTTTCTTAGTTTCATTAGACTCTGTGTAGAGGGTTACACCATCCCTCTAGGAGGAGGAAAGTTCTCCAATGCAAGCAGGGATAGGCATTTTGCTACTTTGGAGAATATCTGTACAGTGTTCAGACTAAAATGAGTACACATTATCTGTACTCCAAGCTGAACAAATTATGTCTCTCTTAGCCAGCTCTGAGCCTGAATCTGTGGTTCCCCTTCAAGTGCTTATGTCTCTTACCCTGCTGGGTCTCAGCAGTATAAACTGTGAACCAGCAGAGTGATATCACACCACTTCAGTATTTTGCATTTTGCTGTGAGGGACTCAAAATTCAGGTTTCCTGTATTGCCAACCAAATCCTGAATTAAAAGCCAGAATTATGATATTTAACTCAAGCTTAATCTATGCCAATGTAGTTGCCAGATTGTTGGAATGTCTCAGAGTACAGGTGAAAATGAGCTCAACATCTGACAGCTGTACTCAATGGAGGCATCCCCTGGGTGAGCTGTTTCCAAATGCTGCCTGAGCTTATGGCAACCCTGGCCAGTGTTGTGGGGTAGTACCTTTCCTATACACTTGAAAGGAATCCCATGCTTATGCAGCAATTCCTATCCTTACTTTTCCTGTTAAATACTAAATTCACACACAAATTTTAGGAGCCTATCCCTGAGTCTGTTCTGCCACAGCAATTTTAAGACCCAATTCTTCTGGTCTATACTTTCAGTGTGTTCAAATCTCTGCAAGATTAATGGTTATGATTTTGTTTCTGTTTAATTTCTGCTGCTTGATAAAGATACTTCAGTTACAGAGGTGGCTGGGGACTTTTGTCCGAATCAGGGGTTCTCCAGATTAAGTGTATTGAACACATGTAGTACTACAGAAAAGGCTGGGAAAAGAAAACCTTTGTTCTGAAGTTCTTGTGATCTAGGCAAATGAAGAAAAGGAACAGGAGAAACCAAGCCCTGAGTTTAACCATGTGGAATATTTTTGTGAATAATGAGTCAATTGGGGAAAAAAGGCAATTTTTGTAATATCTTCATTAATTAGTTTGAATTTTCTGATGTGTTTTGACTTGTTTTGTTGTTTGAAAGCCCTAAATTCACAAATGACTTACAGTGATGAGATTGAGATCTTGTTCCTCAGCACTCTCCTGTCTGGTAGCTCAGTTTGTCCTATGACAGCAGTAAGTTCTGTTCCCCAGCTCTTTGTGTTTGTGCACTCAGTACCAGAGCTCAGGACCCAGAAGGAAAGCTCATCACTGTGGTCTGTGTGTAGCCTGTCCTATGACAGCTCCCAGGCCCAGAATCACCATCCTTTGACACACTAACCCACCAGTGTCCTCCTAAGCCAGCCTGGCCCCTCCACAGCTGGGACCCCAGCCCCACAGGGACAGAACTGAGGTTAGTTCCTTTCAGCACAAGGTATCACGGTGCTTTGTCATCTGCTCACAGAACTCTTTGCTTAGGCCATCTCACCTGGCACACAGGTGTTCCCTACTGCTCCTGTATCCTTGGTGGAGTCAGCAAGGGCTGTCAGCCTTTCTGACCCTGCACCTTGCCTTTTGCTCCCAGTGGGGAATTAGCCCTTTTGCACCCTGCTGCTGTGTGCTGGGAATCTCCCCTCACAGGCCAGGGGGTCTCTGCATCCTGACCCTCTGGGGAAGGAAGGGAACTGGGAACAAAAGTATACAGGAGCTGGTAAGGGCTGCACAGTGACAGGGGCTCTGCTCTTCCACAGGCAGCTCCTCATGCACTCGCTCCTCATGATTGCTCTTCTTGCATTAATAACCTTCACAGGTCACTGTGCAGTAATACCTAATTCCTGATAACCTCCTTCAACCTGCTTGGGTAATGAGTTGCTTCTAGAGTGGGACATCTCTTTATTAACATCCAACTATAAAGAAATATTGCTGTGGGTTGGGGCAGGGCTGAGAGGGAGCAGCGGCAATGCTGTACGGTGAAAACAGATTCAGGAGGCTTAAGGATGTATCTTTAAAGAAGGACAGAGTATACAAAATTACCACTGGAATAAATTACACTGGTACATTTTGGGAAACCCAAGCTGTTAAAACATAGTGACAGTGACACTGCCTGTCTTTCTCTTTCTAAAAGAATTGGTTTAAAAAAAAATTCTATTGTGCATTGACCAGAGGTCAGAACATGGAGATTTTCCAACTGAGTTATCGGTTTTATTTGAGCTTTATATCCAACAAGGAATGATCCTAGCCAGCATATTGTACTCAGCTGTT
The DNA here is from genome assembly GCA_013399455.1 of Anthoscopus minutus. NCBI lineage: Eukaryota > Metazoa > Chordata > Aves > Passeriformes > Paridae > Anthoscopus > Anthoscopus minutus. The sequence continues at coordinate 54,254 of VWYI01026331.1, forward strand.
AGAAAAATGCATACAGTGCTGTCCTCTAAGTCCACCTATCAGTGCATGCTGAGTTTTCAGGTGGTTTATGATGCACTTTGTATTAAAAAAAAGGGGTCTAATGTAAAAAAAATAAACAAAACTTTACTTTCCATGAAGCAGCAATAATGTAGCTGTTGTATTGCTTTTGAAATTGCATAGCTACTTTTTTTTTATAGCTGCACTAATGCAGGTTTTCCACAGCTGGTGGCTTTTGTACACCAGCCTGTTACTACAGGAGAGACATCTCATTACTGGATATTTCTGCAAACCAGCTTGGTGGTGTTTTACAGCTTTGTAACTTTGCTTATAAGATACTGTAATATTAAGAAACCACTTCTTATCCAATAATGAATTCTCTGAAATTGAAAAGTGGGGTTTGTGAACCTGGTTGACATGATGTTACGATCGTGAAAGAGTGGTAGGAATGGATTAGTGTATTTAAGACTTTCTGTTGCAAGATGGTGAAACTATAGACTAAGCAGTAAAAATGGCCTCTGTCAGAAAGATGGTACAGGTGAAATGTCAATCCCCAGACTGTATATATGGCAATACAAGAAATGTGAGAACATTTCTAATATTTTAAAACTGAGTGGTTGTTGTCTTCATACCTGGGACATTATCGGATTTGTTTTCAGAATCTGAATTTATTCCCCAAGAAGTCCCTGTTCCTTATGCTAGGAGTTCACTGGAGTTAGGAAGTTCTGGCCATTGCATTCTATTCCTGTCTTTGGAGTTGTTAGCTCATTATGAACAATGTGCTGCTGTTCCCTTGACAGATGAGAAAGTGGCTGGAACCTGGTTTGTCTCAGAGGACTTTAAGTATTGGGACCTTGGCTTCTATCAGGCTTTTGGTATTAGCAAAGATTAGTGACACAAGGTTGAAATGGTCACCTCTGAGCGAGACATTCTACAGGAGAGTGAGTGGGTTCCTCTTCTCTCACTTCTGGCTCAAAACCTCATCAAGACACTTGATTGTCCCACATTTTGAGCTCATTTTAAAACCTGGTATTGATTGCCTGGACTTAGGCCAGTTTGAAAGGCCAGGTTTGCCACCTGTTGCGTGGCAGCACTGCTGTGGTGTATTCTCACTGCCAGCTCTGCATCCATAGTAACTGCTCTCTGAAGGGTCTCAGCAACTGCACTGGCTCTGAATGCATAATGTGCTGAGTGGATGCAGCTTCTGTGTGTTCCTCATTTGCTGCTGTGTACCTGGTCACTGTACCTACCTAGACCTCTAACATAAACACAAACAACACCATCCATCTGTCAGGAGACTGTGCCTGGATGTATTTCCCAGGAATACTGTTATTGGTTCTTTATTATAAAATACTGGTTTTGAATGTAATTCAAAGCATTTTACAGAGAAGGGCAGTTTTATCATCCCTCTTTTATAGATGTCAATTCCCAAAGGGAGAAGCAGGAAATAAGACTTAACTGTGGTTACAGAGGAAAGTGGGACCAGAAACAGGCCTAGATTTCCAGTTTTCCATGTTCAAGAATGCCACTTGGTCCAGCAGACCTTGCTGTAATGGATGGTCTTTCTGTGGATCAGTTTTTTCGTGGATCATTTGATTGTTGTGATGGAGCTTTTACATTAAAAGGAAACTCTTATTAATACAGCTCCAAGTTCTAGATGTTATTCACATCAAGGATTTCATAGCTTTAACCTTTCTGAGGCAGCTGTGACATGTGCCTGTGCAGTAGTTCTGTCTCTGCTTTGAGAGGCTAAGAAACCAAGGCAGGGAATAACAACCTAACTTCCAGAAGTTGGGTGTGAAGGAAGTAGCAAGTCAGTGGATTTGTTTGGAATGGTTTGCAGGAGTTGCACAATTATGTTCTTCTCCAAGCCCTACACACACATCTCTATGCACCAGAGAACTAAAAACTATCAGATAGTGATGGAGAACCCATGCTTCCAGGCTGTGATGGTGTTTCCCAATTGTTTTTAACACACAGTGAAGAGGAAATGGTGGAAGGACAATGGGAACAAAGGCAAAAGACCCTGGCCCATGTGAGCATCAGAATAATCCTCTCCACATGTCCAGAGGGATGCTGACTGCTTGTGGCTGTACTTTGGGACAAGATAGGGTGGGGGATTCCTAGTGCTCATCAATAGTGTACAGCAGCTGGTTCAATTTGGATCTTTGATTGCCTGTAGCCCTGGAGCCCTTGAGGCGTGTGTGTTTGCATGCAGCCTAATTAGCACCATTATCGTTGTCATTAATGGCTTTTAATGAAGAACAGATGGTCCTGTCAAGGTTTCAAGCTGTGAAGTTCGCTGACCCATTTGTACTAAAAGGAGGGGAAAGAAAACAACAAAAAAACCCACCACAACCCTGGTTCCAAACTGATGGTGGTGGGTTGAAAATGAAGATCGCTCAAACATAAACCTTATGTTTTCTTATTCAGCACGATTTGAAGGCATATGCAGATGCTGACCAAAGCCCTGCTTTCTCTGGGGAAAACACGATTTCCTGGCACTTATCTTCATGAGGCTCTGACACATCAGTTATCTTTGTCATGTTAGAACTGAGACTTCCCCATAAAATAATGGAGCAAGGAAGGAACTGAGATGATGCACGCAGGCCTTGGAAAGGGTCATTAGGCTAGGTCAGTACTATGGAATGAAGGAAAGGGAGAAAGGGAACAGAAATTTGGAATGATTCTCATTAGTGTCCAAGTAATCTAAGTGAAGAATCTTAAAGGATTTTAACTTTACCCTCTTAATCTCTTTCACTTTTTCTCCAGGCTTGATTATCACTCACACATGGCTGTGAATGACACTTCTCTTCAGGGCTATAGTTCCAAATTTTTCTTCCAAAAGATGGAAGCCTGCTGCTCCTCATTAGGAGCTCAGATGGTCAGTGGTAAGCGCAGTATCTTGGTGGAGAAAAATTGGAAAAGATTAATCCCAAGCATAGATTGTTTGCTAGGATGTAACTGTCTATCCAGGTAGCAGCTTTTCCTGTCTTCTAATATGCTTAATAATTATTGAGTAAAAGGAGACATGTAAATAATAAGCTCATGTTGATCAGTGCAAGGTCTGGCTTAATGAAACGAAAGTCCTTTTCTCTTTTAATTGTGCTGAAAGCTTTTAGTCTGCCTATGACTAGGGATTAGCTGTCTGCTTTTGACATAGTGCACATCAAATGAACAACATACAGATAATATGGAGTGTGTTCCTGGTGTTCACTTCTGTCTTCTGTTATTGGATCCACCCCATTTATATGGATCTTTCAAAAGTATATGCACAGCCCAGGAAGGATGTGATCAAAAATGTTATCATTATCCTGGTCATGTTCAAAAGATTTCCTATCAGAATTCCAGTTAGAATTGCCAGTGTGATTAATGCAAGTTGTGTTAGCACTTTGTAGAGGAGTTTCACATAGGAACATGTGTCTGTCACTTCAGATCCAAGAGTAGGTCCTACTCTTCAGATGAAATTGAGGCTTAAAATAATTTTTGGCTCAATTGCAATGTCCTTTAGTTGAACTTGCAACGTGCCCATTTCTTTAAAAATTTAGAAGCATTTAAAGACATTGCTGAAAAGTATTGTAAGTGAGAGCAATAAATAATTCTATCCTGGTGTTGGAGGAATACACCACGGGAGTAAACAGTAGCTGTAAATTCAACTTCTCTCCTGCCAACCCTTTCTTCTTTCCCCTCCCCTGGCTTCTTGTTTTTACTTCATATTTTCATTTGGAAGAAGGAAGAAATTAAATTCATTAGCACTGATCCAGTGCCATATTTAATTAGCTGCAGTATGGGGCACTTCTGTAATCTTGTGTACTGAGTACTGTGAGTTAAGAGGTTTTGTTTAGCTTGGGTTTTTTTCTCTTTCCCCTGCACTAGCATCTATTAAGGATTAAGTAGTGATATATCTGATTAATTTACATTGCCTTTATCAGGCTGCAGAAATAATTATCTCTCACTGTGAGAGTTTTCAAACAAACACAGTCCATGAAGTCCATGTCCATGAAGTAATTTCCTGAGGACTTTCTCTGGAGCTGCAAAAGTAGGCTTAGATCATTAATAAGCAAAAGCTCTACCATTTTAGCCTGGATCCTCACTAGCTGTTTTACAAAGCCTTCCTGCCTGGTCCATGCCTACCAGGAAGAGGTAATAGAAATGAAGACCCCTTATTTCATGAGATGTGTAACTGACTTGCCACAGTCCCTTAAGGCGTGTTTTAGATGTGTGCTTGGGAGTAATGCATCCTTTATTATCCTGTGTCCTGTGGAAGTTCAGAGAGGAGCCATTGGGAAGGCCTATGGAATCAGCTCTGGCAGAGCCTCCATATGCAATGGCTTCAGGAACTTCAGCTTTCCTACCTAATGTGCACAGGAAAGGTTTTCTCATTAGCTCCCATACCAGGCAGTAGCTGAAGACCAAGGGTGAAGAGGAGCCATGGCAAGCTTCCTTAGGCTGAATGGGAACATTTTCATAGGGATTTATTGAGAGTGAGAATGTCACACTGGTGATCAGTAAAACGTTTAAAAGCTGCAAATGTCTGCCCTTATTCCATCTCAAGCTGGGCTGGAGGATCCTTTCTTTCCTTAGTTAATAAATTCTTTGGTGCTTACACTTACAGCAAACTTTTTAAAGCTTCTTTTTAGTATTTCCTTTATCTGTCCATTAATTTTAGTTTTCCTGGGTTTTGAGGTGGTCAGGTGTGTGTGATTTTTTTTCAAGGCATGTAACCCTTGTGGGAAAGTGAGACATCTTCCAGGTAGGAGCCTGCAGTAGAGACAGGGATGAGGTGAGCTTGACAGGCTGCTGCAACAGCCAACTGTTGAAAATAACACTGACTGTCAATGGCAGGTAGAAGCTAGGCAGAAGAAAGGATTTAAGTTCAAAGAGAAGCTCTTGTCTGTGCAGCCTGGAAAATATTCTAAAGGTTAGTGAAAGACGAGGCAGAGAAACACTCAGGTATGAGCCAGTTTTGAGAACTGAATTCAATGGAAAGTTCAAAGAAGTGGAAAGAAGGTGCAGTCTCTGAGTAAGACAGCTAAAGATGTGGAGGCTTTCTAGAAGTGTGGCTTGGAAAGCACAAGAGTGAGAGAGATGAGTGAAGAGGAGTTTAAGGAAGGAGATTTGGGGAGAGCCAGGACAGGGAAAGCTCTGGAAACCAAGGTGTTTCCTGAACAGGTTTGGATGTATCAGAGTAGGAGTCTGTACATAGGTTTTTTGAGAAATAAGGTAGTTCTATTCACTGGCATCAATGTGCTTCTTTATTTCAGTTTCGGATGCTTTTGCCAGGCCTTTTAATGTGCTAACAATTTTCTTTTGAAAAGCTTTCTCACCCCTGATTTATACCTGTATAAAAAAAAGCACACAATTTTAGTACACTTAGATTTGGCCACAAATGTGATTTTCAAGTTTAATGTTAATTAGTGCATCACCTGTTGCAGTCTTAATTGGTTTCTATCTGTCCTTTAGTACCTAAACATTTAGACAAGGATGTAAATTCAGGATCTTCACAACTTGCTCTTCCAAGAATCAGTCACTTTACAGTGCTGGCAAACTGCTGTTCTGAAGTATTTCCTTGGGCAACAATTGTCAGTTAAGATCTAGCTAAGTTAAGCTATTTATTATTTTAGATATTTGATTTCTTTCAAAACTATGTGATCAATACTGTTTTCCATACTTAAGTTTAAAAAAGTGTTCAAATACATAATGGCCTGAATGAAATCTCTCACTTGTATTTTCCTCCTGTTTTGAGACACACAACACCATTAATTTTAGAGGGGAAAAGAAAATTTGATGCAAAATTTGTGGCTTTATAGCAGTTTCCATGGGAACCAAGTATGAGATACAAAGGCCAGGCACGTGGCTCACCCACCAGCTCTGCCCAGGAAACCTGTGCAGGTGACAATGAACAGGTGATGCCACATGATTGTCCTTACATCATGACTAAAGCTGCAACTGGACACATGCAATATTGACAGAGAAATTTGAACCCTGAACCAGTTCAGCTGACTTTGTGTTCTGTTACAATTTGAATTACCAGTTTGAGCTTGCCAGTACAAGAATGTCAGGTTACAGCCATGTTTGTAGAATTGCAATAGGAATCGGACAAATAGAGGAGATACTGAGGGGGTGTGACTGCAAATATTACTTGATATGTTTAAGACACTTGACATTTTTTTTAAGCCATCTGTAAAGTGCATCTGAATGTTCACTTAAATTTCAGTAATCTCTGGAGAGTCCTAGACCCAATTTTCAATGCTGTCCTATTTTTGGGTGTTGTACCATAATTTACATGCAAATAATATCTGCAAATTATTTTGAAGCAAAACCCAGGGAGAATCTGGTAGAGGTCAGAAAGGTTGAGCATATGGCTTGTATTTAGAAATCACTGAAGTTTCATTTAGCTGTACTTGGTGCCTCATATGACTGTGAAGTGGGGAAATACAAATGTATATGTAAAAGTGATACTTAAAGTTAGGATTTTAAAGTTATTCCACAGTGAAGTGCAAGATGTATAATGAAAGGAAATTCCCTTTTATTTTTCTTTCAAGAAGGAATATATATATATCTGTGGATACTCTTGTTTGTTAGCCCCCTAAATATCTTTGGTTTCAGCTGCTCCACTCTTTGTGGAGTGCCATGAGTATTTGTTGAAATGACACCTGCAAGGCAGATGATACTCAGCGATGCTACAGCAAACAGGCTTCATGGGCCCCTAACTCCAAATTCCCATGTGGGAAGTGGGAGCCTAGAGTTTGCCTGTTACTAGCAAATTGAAGTATGTGGTATGCAACACAGAGGTTTCTCCAACTAGTGGATGTCCAGCATAGGGAGGAGGCAAACAGGATTCCTCTCTGCTGGTCACAGGCTGAAATGTTGCAGTGGCTTATGCTGAGTAGCTGAGCGCATGGATGCCTGTGTGACTGACCATTTCTGATCAACTTGATATTCAAACTGATTTCTGTTACAACTTAATAACCACCAAAGCTTGAACCAGCAGCGTTCATGCTGTCAGCCTAGAGGACAAGTAGACGTGGCAGCTGTTATGTCTTGATTTAAGTAAGGCTTGGCACAGTGCGGCGCAGCACTCTTCTGCACAAACTCAGGAAGCAAAACCCACCTAAGATTGGCACAACCAGTGGAAAAACTAGATTGAGTAATCTATCAATAGTTCCTTGTCAAGCTGAGAGAACATTCAAGTGTGGTCATCAGAAATCTGTCCTGGGTCCAGAACTATTCAATATTTTAATTTGTTGTTTTGACAATGGGAGGACAAATGTGCTTATTTGATTTGCACATAATACCAAGCCAAAAAGGATTGTCAGCCTTTTGGAGGACAGAATTAAAATTCATAATGATCTTTATTGACTGAAGAAGCTATGTAAAATCCAATGAGATTAAATTCAGTAAAGACAAGTGGTTAGAAAAAGGAAAAATCAAATACAAAAGTATCCAGTTTTGGCACCATGCTTTTAGAGTAATAGACAAATGTGAGAAAGATC
>VWYI01026332.1:0-21885 GCA_013399455.1 Anthoscopus minutus
GCAGGTCTCATCAGTGCACTGGAAGGGTTAGCATTTAACCCAGGCCGGCAGTGTTGGTGGGCAGTGGCTGAAGCAGTCACGGTGATGGATTGGATCGCAGCCACCCGGGTTCTTCTCTCTCCCTCTCTGCCCAGCAGCTGCCTGTGGGGGGACTGTGGCTACGGGAGGTGGAGGGGGGGTGGCCTGGTCTGGCCCAGAGCCCGGTGAGATCCCAGCTCACTGCTGTTACCAAGATCTCAGCAGCTGTGACCTGGCCCAGCTCTGGCCCGGGCCCCCCTGGCCTCCCATCCCCATCAGGGAGCTGCTGGGATCGGCCTGGCCCAGCCAGGCCATGTGGGCCACAGGAGAGAGGGGCTGGCCCCCAGCCAGAGCTCCTGGTACCTTCTGGAACCAGAAGCCAAAAGAGACTTTTGGAACTTCCCAGGTTCCTTCTTCCTAAATATCAAACAATATCAAGAAATATACAGAAGAAAGGGCAGGAAATACAGGACTACAGGGATGTCATGAGGTCATGGGATGAGACAGAAGGACCAAAGCCCAGCTTAATCTGGTTTGACTTTAATCTGGCCAGTGCTCTAAAAACCAATAAAACCAATAAAACCAATAAAAAATACTTCTATAAATACATTTGCAAGGAAAAGCGGGCCGAGAAGAGTCCCCTTCCCATATTGGATATGGAGGAAAATGTAGTGACCAAGGCTGAGGAAAAGACTGAGGTACTGAATTCCATATTTGCCTCAGTCTTTATCAGTAAGACAGTTGTGAGCTGTGGTTATTTGGAAAAAAATCTTTACTGAGAGGATTGTCAGGCATTGGAACTGACTGCCCAGGGAAATGGTGGAACCATCATCCCTGGAAGAGTGTGAGATATGTAAATGTGCTGCTTAGGAACATGATTTTGTGGTAGACTTGGCAGTGCTGTGTTACCATCAGACTTAATGATCTTAAGGGTCTTCTCCAACCTAAACAAATCTATGATTACACGATGAGTTTTTGTGATTTACAAGCAGTCCTACATTTTAAAGGATTTAAGGGCCTTTTTCAAGGAAAAGCAGAAGAAACACCAAAAGAAGTACTTGAAAGTTTGATATTGTAAAGCTATTTTAGCATTCTATCCCTGTACTATATTTTGTGAGGTTTTTGATCATTGTCTGAGTGCGAAGCCTTTGTTTTCCTGAAAAAAACTGTCACATAAATATAGATATTAGAGATGAAATAAGCTTATTAGATAATTTCATTCCTTTGTTGGCTGAGATGGAGTTTATTTGCCCACAGCAGCCCTCACAGTGCTGTGCTTTGAATTGGTAGCTGAGAAGGTGTTGATAACACACCAGTGTTTTGGTTGCTGATGAGCAGGGCTGGCACAGCATCAGTGTCGTCTCTCAAAATTTCCCCCCAACAAGGAGCTGGGGGTGGGAAAGATTCTGGTAAGGGGACACAGCCAGGCTAGCTGACCTAAATTAACCAGATTGCTATGCCATATCATGTGATGCCAGCCCAGATATAAAAGCTAAGAAAAGGAAGAGGAAGTGAGACGTTTCTTATTTACAGTGTTTGTCTTCTGGAGCAACAACTGTACATGACTGTACAGATGAACATCTCTTGCTGATATAGAGAAAAAATACTTTTTATTCTCTTTGCTCATGCACACGCAAACTTTTTCTTTTGCTTTAGTAAACTGCCTTATTTCAACCTACAAAGTGCTTTCCATCTTGTTTTCCGTCCCCTATCCACATGGGAAGTGGAATAGTTGAGTAGCTTGGTGGTCATCTGGTGTCCATCCAGGACAACCCACTACAGTCCTTTAAAAAGGCCATAGTGGGTTGACCCTGACTGCATGCCAGGAACCCATAAAGCTCCGCTCTCATTCTACTCGTCAGTTGGACAGGGCAGAGAAACTATAACCAAGGGTTCATGAGTTGAGATAAGGACAGAGAGATGACTCAGCAAATACTCTTAATGGAAAAAACAAACTCAGATTAGAGATATTAATTGAATTCATTGCTAATAGAATCAGAGCAGGATAATGAGAAGTAAAATAATACCTTAAAAACACCTTCCCCCCACCCCTCCCTCCTTCTCAGTTCTACTTTCTCCCCACAGCATCTCAGGGAGACAGAGAATGGGGGTTATCAGTTCATCACACGTTGCCACAGCACAGGAGAGCAATCCTTCCCCTGCCCCAGCATGGGGTCCTTCCGATGCAAGATAGTTCTCCATTAATTTCTCCAATGTAAGTTCGTCCCTCAGGCAACAGTTCTGAAACGTCTCCAACATGGGTCACTCTTCCATAGGGTGCAGTCCTTCAGGAACAGGCTGTTCCCACATGGATTCCCCAGAGCATGGCAAGTTCTACCAGGAAACCTGCTCCAGTGAGGGCTTCTCTCTCCATGGATTTGTAGATCTCTGCTCTTCTCCAGCACAGGTCTACCAGAGGTTCACAAACTCCTCTCAGGAATCTACCACCTATGGGGTGGGATCCTTCACAAGCTGCAGGTGGATCTCTTCCCTGTGGACTTCCATGGGCTGTAGGGGAACAGCTGCTTCAATATGGTCTTCACCAGAGGCTGCAGGGAAATCTCTGCCCCAGTGCCTGGAACACTCCCCTCCCTCCTTCTCCACTGACCTTGGTGTCTATAGTTGTTCCTCTCACAGATTCTCACCTTGCTCTTCTTTGGGTGCAATTTCGTCTGCACAATATCTCTTTTTTTCTTCCTAAATGAGTTACCACAGAGGCATTGCCATCATTTATACTTTTTCAGCCTTGGCCAGTGGCACATCTGCCTTGGTCTCTCCTGGCCTTGGTTCTGTTGGAAAAAGGGAATGCTTCTGGAAACTTCTTAGAGAAGCTACTCCCTTAGCTCCCCCACTACCAAAACCTGTCTATGAAAATCCAATACACCTTGTAAGTACAAGTACTTTTCCTATGGCAAATAATCTAGTGCAGGCCTAGACAGAAAACAAATCAATTTTGTAAAAACAGCAAAACAAAACAAAACACCATCACTCCCTCCCTACAAATGTTTTAAAATTTATTTTCATACTGAATCCAAAGAACATTCAAAATTTATGAGAGAACTAAGAGGATAGAGAGAGACCAGTACAAAGCTAGTACCACCTATGTGAAAACTCACTGGGAATTCAGAAAACTTGAGTTTCTATTTCTGGAAAAAGGAGGATTTGAATGTATTTTTCTCATACCTTGACCAAATAAGAAGAGTGCTAACACTTCTGAACAAATATATCTCTCTTAGAATGCTTCTACTTTATAAAAGAATATATGGTTTAATATTTTTTTTCATTTCTGGTTTAATTTTACCAACATTACTTTCTAGTTGGTCTTATTTAAACTTGGCTATACACTAAGACCACCTTAAATAATTTCTTTCTGTCCTTGGTGTTTATAGCCTTCAAATGTACATAGATAGTTAACATATCCCTTCCCCCTTTTCCCCTAGTCATTGCTTAGCAAGTTATACATATTTATTTCTTTTAATCTTTCACCATAAGTCAATCCTTTCAGCCCCTCAATAATTTATGTTGCTTTTCCTTGAATTTCCTCCAATGTGTCAAGATTTTTTCTAGTACTGTGAGGCCCTGCATACTTTATTCTAGGCATATACTCAACTGTTTACATGGGAGAGATAGAATATCAGTAGCTTATGTTTGCTGCTTTCTTTAATTTGCATGCTTGGTGTCTGGTTTTTTTAGAATACCATAAACAATTCTTGTTATTTTTCTGCTTAGAGTGAGTTTCCATACCTCATATATTTTCCTACAAATATAATGGTCATATGAATGATTTCACGCCATGTCCTCCTGAAAGATCACCTGGCTTCAAAAATCTGGTAAACAAATCAAAGCCACAAACACAACTCAGTCAAATATCTGTCAGCTGTATCATCTCCTAACACAGAACTCACCTCTGCATGCTGGGGATCTTGCAAGCATTCAAATAGGTGCTTAAGTGAATGTGGCTTAACAGTTTCCAGGCTTGGAAGGCAGTAAGCACACAAAGCAATCTGGGATCTATCAAACATAACAAAATAGTTTTTACAGAAAAATTGGTTATATAAGGGATTGAAGGCAGTGCTTGATTTCACAAGGAAGTTTTGGAAGTTGATGTTGGTACTGGTTCTGATGGAATGGGATTCCTTCACATATAGAAGACACGGCAGACCTTGGGGAGAATTAACCAGTGAGTTTCAGGCCAACACAAGAGCAAGATCTTCATCAAGAAGAGCTGACATTGCTGCTGAAGCACTGTGGGATTTGGTCCTTGTGAGTGACCATGCCATCAGCTGGGGAGATCTCTGGAGACCCTCAATCCATTCTCAGGTGACAAGACATTTAAAAATATTGCAGTGTGAGAGACCAACCAAAGAGAGAATTATTAGGGCCTAGCTGAGTGTGCTGGTTTTGCAGATTGCCAGTGCAAACATTACCTCAATGGTAAATGCTAATTAGAAATCAAAGTTTTGGAGGGTAAAGGAGGTGCCAGAATGAGGAGCAGGTAACGACAATTTGTTCCCACTTTCAGCATCTTCATAGATGTCATTATTCCTAAGAGTAATTTAGTGGTATTCATCATTATATTAAGTAAATTGTATGATTAAGAAGAGATTCAACATTATAAATATATCATCTAATCAGCTATTCAGCATCTCTGTTATCTCTTAAACAATATTATCATTCTCAGCTGCATGAAGCTCTCAACAAAATGCTGATTGTTGCTTTGCTAAATTGACATAATACATTGAATATTGTAATTGAAAATACATATATTTGGGTGTTTTGGGAAAAACATATAATCCACCATAAAGCTTTATTTCAGTTACTTAGAAAAGTTTTGTTTTGAGTTTTAGTCTTCAGTTTTAAACTAGTTGTGGGTATAAATCATCTGACATAATGGATATTTACAACTTTTGATTTAGAAATTATTGAAAGTATATTATTATTTTAGAGGAAAAAATATATTTTTACAATCATTCTTTCCACCCAAACTATTACAATTTTTTCCCAAATATTTTAAAATTATTTTTTGTTCAGGGTATTGGGGAATAATGAATGGAAATCCAGTAAAAATTTGGTTTGCACCCTTGAAAGAAAATAATCTACTGCCATTAGAGAGCCTTTTCTTTTGCAATAATCCATAAATCTTCCATATTTGTTTTTCTATCACATGAAATTGTCTATGTGTTCTAAATAGATACCAGTTTTCTTTGATGAAATGTTTAATTTTTTTCAGGCTCAAGATTTCTCTTCTTTCCTTCTTTGATTTGTGTATTTATCTAATAATTAGGATTTAGTGGATTATTTTGCTGCAATTAATGATTCTTTTATTTTTCTGCAGTTTGTACCATATGACCATAAAATAGTTTGGGTATGAGGGGACCTTTAAAGGCCAATATTGGCATGGACAGGGACACCTGCACCTGCACCTGCAGGTTGTTCACAGGCCCATCTGACCTGACCATTAATGTTTCCAGGGATGGGGCATCTATCACATTTATCTGGGCAACCTATTCCAGTGTTTCACCCTCCTCACTGTAATTATTTTTTATCTTTAGTTCTAGTCTAATTCTACTCTCTTTTAGTTTAAAACCATTGCCTGTGTCCTAGGACTACAGACCCTACTAAATAAATCTGTTTTCCTTAGATTTTCAGATATCATGATGAGTGGTTTGGCATGAGGGAATATTTTCTTAACGTGCTCTCTGGCCCCCTATTCATTATATTTTCATTATAGTAAGACGCGGTATTTCAATACTTTATATTTCTGATTATTAGGAGATTCAAAATATGCTTCCATAATGCAACTGTCCTTCTTTTTGTATAGTGACACCACTCTTAATTTAGTACAATCACATTTTATTGTTTTATGGCCACATCATTCTCCTAAGGCAGTTTAATAGATCTACAGCATGCACATAAATATGCCTGATATTGAAAGCTGTGATGCTCTGCTACACATCCTATCTATACTCCAGTTTCCTCCTGGAACTTATATCTAGCCTTGCTTTTTCACTCTCTGAATATGTTCATTTATGCATTTAATCTATTCCTCTAGCAAGTTTACTGACTGGAGAAATTTTTAATTTATGCATGAAAATACCTTTTTAAACAAGCTATCATACTTACACAAGACTTTACATTTCAGAGGACTTTGCAGATGGTAACTAATTAATCAAAGATGTCTCCACAGAACAGAAAATAAAATTTGAGTATCTCAGTTTTAAAAAGACAAAACTGAACAGAGAGACTTAGGTGAGTTGCTCAAGGCAACATTGAAAATTAGTGGAAAATTCAGAGTGATATTTCACAGGCAATATTTCTTCGTTCAAAAATTTGAATACTTTTTTGTTAAAAATTTTTTCAATATGCTTTGATTTCAACACACCTACAAGAACTTTCTTACAATTTGTCACATGGCCCTGAAAAATACAATGACTTTCTCTTTGTCAAATAATTTTAGCATTGTCAATCTACAAAAATCAAAGCTTTATGCTGTTGGAAAAAAAACATTTTCTGGTGTCCTTTTGAGAATCAGAAAATTTATGTGCAAGTGTGACCTCATTTTATTTGATTTAAAACCTTTGGCATATGTATCATGAACTACATATATTTCCTCTTTTAGAATTCATGTTTTTGTGCACATAAATTTTGAAGGATGCAAACCTTTAACTAATTTCTTTCACGAAAAAATGTCTTCAAACAAGTGTGATAAGGCTGATGTTTTTCGGAACTCCCATATGAGTTCAAGGTCTGCAAGGGAGGGAAATTTTTCAGTATGTCCATAGCATCAACACATAATAAAGGCAGTATATCCCTTCTCTCAGGAACTGTAGCCCTCTTGCTGTTCAGTTAGCTGAACAGTAACTCTTCCTGTCAGTTAGTGAAGAATAAGAACACAGGAATACCTTGCCTAATCCAATATTCTCTCTCTAGCAATAGTCAGCTGAGAAGCAGGAAAATGCATTAGTCTGTCCCCAGAAAGACTTCTTTCTGTTAACATTTCATTGATCTCTCAAGACTGAGGATTATAACTGCTCTCAAAGCATATTTTTAGCATTAAATATAATAGTTCTAACTCCTCTTATCAATAAATCCAAGCATTTCTTTCTCTAAGACTAAGTTTACACTTAAAACTGTTTTCAGGGAGGACTGTGACCATCTTAAATCAAGGTTCTAAGGGGAGGAAAAAAACCCCATATCCTAAGAAAAATAAATCCCATTTGAACGTGTTTAACTGAGTAAAGAAACACTTGGATGAAAGTGTTTTCCTGCTGGTTCACATTGCTTATCTACCACTGGGCTCAAATACTGAATTTAAATTGAAGTGCAGAATTATAATGGTGGACTGAACCTGAACAGGTATCTTGGACAACTTCTTTCAGGGCAGAGCTTGAAGGGCTCCACTGCAATAAACTTTAGCCCCTCTTTTGTTGATTTCCATCCTAAAGGAAGGAGGACGTGAAGTGGAACACTGCACACATTTCTTGTTCTGATGCATTATTTGCAAAAGGCCAAACTCTGCATCCTTATGCACGAGGCACAAAACATTCACCCTCTCTGCCAGTACAAACTTCTGTGACAAGTTCTTCCCCAAACTAAATAGGATGCACATGGAAAATATTACATATTTAAAACTGTTTGTTTCAATAAATTACCTTTTGGTTTTGTTTTGTGGGGAGATCAGACCTTTGTCATTGCTCTAGGAAAAGACATACACTTCAGATGGTTCCTCTATAGTGTTTGAATTTGTCTATGGCTCATGGAAGAAATTTCCAGGCACATGAAATCCTTAAAGATGTCTGGGAACAGCCAGCATGGCTTTTGACACAGTATGCCATAACAATTGTATGATGACTTATGGTTAATATAAGAAGACCATAAGTGGGATGGAAAACTGACTGGACAATTTTGCTCAATGTTTTGTGGCTAGAGTTCTAACCCAGAGTTCTGAGCCTTGCATCTCTGTGGGGCCACATCAGCCAGTCTCCTCTGCTCACTGATTTATGGAGACTGCCCACTCCACCCTCTAGACTACTGACCTTGCTATCTCATTTGCTGAACATTTACAGTTGGCTTATTTAGAAAATACAGGACATGAAGTAACAGTATAATTCCTCCTGTGCTCTGTATATTTCCTCCTGTACCAGATATCTGTTTACTTTTCAAAACCTGATGAGAAATTAACCAAGAGTTAACATCTGTTCTCTACCAGGAAAGAATTACAGCCATTGCTGTATTTAGATACTGAGGTGGGAAACAAGCAACAAATATATTCAGTAGAAAAGCCATGAAGCAACAAAAGGTGATTCAGTCTTAGGGTTGTCTCTGAAGCACAGCGTCCTTTGGGGCACCCTGATCAAACCTGTGGAAATAAAGATACCTCTGTATGGCTTTATAGCTGTGAAGAAAATCACTGTGTGATCTGATAGCTCATAGTCTCATTGTAGAAAGATGGCTTTATTAATGAATGCATTGTATTTTAGTCACACACTGAATTTTTTAGGCAATTAACCACTGGGGGAAAAAAAAGGAAATTAAAAGCAATTGCCTTATTTTTGTTTGAATGTGATTAACTGAAAAGATGATATAGTATACAGTGTATTAACAAAAATATCCTATGAATATTTACCAGGCATACTTAATCAACTGAGAATACATGCAGTCAATGAATCAGTCGTTTTCTGAGACCTGAGGTACTCCTAGAATAATGTACTGAAACAGACTGAACTATTGAGATGCTCTCTCGGGTCAATTATCAATTTATCATAAAATGCTAATATCTTCATGTGCACAATAGACAACAAACTTGAAACCAAATTTTACAGTCTGTTGAGTATATAAAACAAATTTAGAAATGTCGTGTGCATGATAGCTTTATAGATACCATGGGCAAGAAAGATTTTCTTACAACCTGGAATACAAAACACACACACACATTCACCCATACAATCATAAAACTATGGTATAGAGTACCCTGAGCTGGAAGGGAGCCCCAAGGATCATCGAGTCCAGCTCCTGGCCCTGCACATGACCAACCCTAAAATTGAATTCTATGCTGATCTATGTGTTGCAAAAATCTTGTGTGATCTGGATATTTGCCCCTACTCAATTACTTATCTATGTCTACCAGAGGAAATGCTCATAGATCTTATGTGACCTGCAAACTCTAAATCTTTCCACTGTGTTAAATTAATAATGATCCTCATCAAATTACTTGAACTTAAGAGTGCAATAGCTGGTAAAGGCACAACTGAGTACAGTTCAGTGAAAGAAGGATAAATATAAGACCAGAATTTGTCACTTCATAACAGGATGCTGTATAAACAGATGAGGCTATACAGAAGTTAAAACAATCCTCAGGTGTTCAAATATATTCTAGGTTTTAATAGCAGTTATAAGTCATTATGTTGTGACAACATGATGGATACTCATATTACAATTTGCTTAATCTTTGACTTTGCATTAACCATCAGCTGGATTTTAGTGACTGGTAAAGTCAGTGAGGGTCCAGCCCTGACAGCTTTGGATGAGTGATGGTTCTCTCATCCCAACAAATCTTTGACTCAACCCATCAAGACAGCTTCCACATCCCTTCCCAGTGCTGAATCCTTTATTAATGTACGAGAAGCTTTTGTCAAAGCTTTATCTTGTGTGCCTTAGAATCCTCATGATGTCAGTAATACCCATGCCTTTATAGCACAGCTACCTAATGTGACCAATGGGTTAAAGACTAAATTTATTAAACTGAGAGATAAAGGACTGGCCCCAGTGAGTACTTGCCTGGAGTAACAATGAAAATTGATGCCTTTCAGTCATAATGTTGATATATCCATATGCAAGCTTTAATCTTTTAATCATAAATACCCTTTGGTCCTGCTTTATGACAATGAATTTCAAAGCTGTATGTTTTCATTTAGAGCTAGCATTCTAAACTGGAGTGGAAGTAAAAAGCTGAGGAAGAGAGTGACCCAAAAAAAAAAAGAATGATCCTCTTTTGATGAACTAACTAAGAAGCAAAGAGTTGCTTCTGTTATCAGATTGTATCATCACAGGTACTTAATCATTTCCATTGCCTTCAGCTTCAAGCATTAAGAAGGCATTCAGTTCATACATGAACTCACATGTACATTTTACAAGATTACAGTAGTATTCTCCCATGCTGAGGTACACAATGAAACGTGCAGTCAATCAAAAACCACTAAAAATATTAAATAAGAGCCTACTTAGAAACACATTATCATTTATACTACCTGCAGTCAGGTGCACTTTTTATAATTATGACAGATAATGAAACCAGTACAGTATCATCACCTGAATTCTGACTTCCAGAAAGACCTTTCCTAATTCTCATTTGCCTCAGATTATTTTGTTTCTACAATATTACCAGGTACAGATATCTCATGAGAAAATTAGATGTATTGGTAGGAATCCTTTGATAAAAGGGTATTTGCAGAAAAAAAAAGATTAGGAGATAGCAAAATTCCCATGGGAACTTCAGAATTTGCTGTATGAATTCAGAAAGAGAATTAAATTTAATGAGACTTAGCTGCTGAAAATCCAGGTAGCAATAAAATTCCATTATCTTTGTGAAAGCTTTCTCAAGTCTTAGAATCACTAAAAAACAGGGCTAAAAAGGAATTCAAAGGATCATCTAGGGAAAAGAGACCCAAGGCAAGACAAACTATTGCTGTGTCTTTTGGATAAGTGCTTTTAAGCTTCCTGTGAAAGATATTTAATGATGGCAACAGTACAAATTTTTAAGGTGATTAATATTATTAAAATATTTTTCCTCATGTTCAGTCAAGATTTTTCTCCCCATTCTTTGTCTTAG
This sequence comes from Anthoscopus minutus, assembly GCA_013399455.1. NCBI lineage: Eukaryota > Metazoa > Chordata > Aves > Passeriformes > Paridae > Anthoscopus > Anthoscopus minutus. The sequence continues at coordinate 10,847 of VWYI01026332.1, forward strand.
CCTCTATAAATTTTAAGCACAGGTTAGTTCTTCCTTCATTTCAACACCTTTCTACCTATATCTCTGTTGAATTTTTTTGTAGACACAACAAAATTAGTTGGTTTTTTCCCCATTCTATTGTTCATGTGTTTTCTAGATTTTTCTTTTTGCTTTTCTCTTCAATTAAGTCAACTTATTGAAGTGTGGTGCTTGACATCAGCTTGTACTCAGACTGAAGTGTTCTCAGTGCTTTAGTGGGGTGGAAACACTGAGTTGAAGTTCCTGACTCTTGCTGCATAGCACAGCTAAGCTGCAGTTTGTTAATATTAATAAAGAATTTGCTGTCTGCTGTCATATGATGACTGCTTCCTTCTTACAGCCTTCAGATGTTCCTTGAAGAACTGCTGACTAATTAGCCATTCACCTTCCTCTATTTGTCCTTGTTTTCTGCCTGAAAATAGAATGTTATATTTATTCCTGCCATTATTTTTCCCTTGGATTATTTATTCAATTTGGAAAGGCAATTTCTTATTATATTTTTACCTTAAACATAGATTTCCTCTCAACTTTTCATTTCTACATAGTCTGTAAGTAGGCTGACATAATGATCCAAATTGTTAAGTCTGATGTGGAACACTACAGCGTTAGAATAGACCCTTGAGAAACCCAGTCAAGATTAATGTTAAATCTCGTATTTCCTGATTTATTCCATTTGTCCTACATGGTCTCTGAGAGAGAGCAAGACCCTGGAATCAGGCCTGCTTGCTCAGGATTATGCTGCTCCTGGAGCTGACTTTACAAAAAAAGAGCTTTCTTTCACAGCACGGCAACGTGGATGGATGCACTCAGCACCTGCCTTCATTTGTTGATCCAAGTTCTCCATTCTGCCACAGACCTCTCCTGTTTAATCAGCTCCACCTTTCCCAGGGGCAGTGAACATGAAGCATGTGTATCTTCTTTAAAAAATGAATAGACTATCATAACTTTTTTTCACACGGATGATTTTTCCACCAAGGAGCTGGATGGTCTGTGGAGATCTCAGATGTTCCCTTTGAACTTTTTTTTAATTTTTCTGAGGAAAGTAACTTTTAAAAAAATTTTATTTATTTATTTATTCAGTGAGGACACAAGATATATTTAGTTGGTCACTGCATATAATTTGTTTAAACAGAGGACACAAGTGTCTTTCAGATTAATCCCCTCAACAGCATAGCTTTATTTCAAAAAAGATAACTGCTTAGACTTTACCTCTGAGCACTGTTATGTTCCTCTAATCACCTCTTCTGCCATGGTCTGGTGGAAGTAAGACAAAACCAATTAGTTATTACCATCATCACTGTAAAATGCACATACCCATACATACGGGGTGACAGAAAAAAAGTATGATAATTTAAGTCTGCTATAAATGTTTATATTTTCAGGAGATGAAGACATTCCTTGGACTGAATTTTTTATTCTACATTCTAGTTATTTTGAAGGTATTTTTTTCTTAGTCAAAGCTAGAAGCAGGTATGTCTGGTCAAAAGTGTTTCTAAATTTTAGGTTTGATGTGTTCTGTTTGGTTATTTATTCAGTATAAGGACCTGTTTACCCAGCAAAATGTCTAGGCTATTTTATTGATTGGAACACTGGAAACATTAGCTCCTGTGTGAATAGGGAAGAAGGCGTTTATTAATTATCGAATATACAAGGTATTTTTTAATGTTTTTTCTTCATAAAGGCAGATCATCCTTTCTAAATTGAAACACTTTTTAACTTAGTAATGTAAATTTCTCAAGGCCAAAATGTTAAAAAACTAGATAAGCTCAATAACATTTTAAAAATTACTTTGAAAAACAAGCATAATAATAGTTTTTTACTTTAGATTGAATTTGAATATTTAGGCAATTTTTTAATCTAGAGAAACAGCTTTCAAAATTGATTTTAGAGAACATATACCAAACAATAACATAACTCTATGAACCTATTTCAAACTTGCCCATAGAAACTTCCTCAGAAAATGTCCTTCATACCAATTAGTTGTTAACACTTTGCTGAACTTACAATGTTCATGAATATGGTGGGCTTGTAGCATAAATATTTAGCTCAGCAAGTTGAATAGAGAAAACAGTATTAACAGTATTATTGCAGTCTACATGTCACAAAACAAATATTTGGATAAAGCAAAAAATCTGTCATTATTGTGGGCTGATATTCAGATCCAGAAGGCTGATGGATTGTCTGTGTTTGTATTTCTTAATCTACAGTTTCATGTTATGAAAACAAAAAAATTAGAGATGGGGCTGTTGTTAGATGACCTGTTTTTAAATAATATGTTGATTCTTTGGATATCATGTATCATAGTAATTTTCTTGAATTGATTATTAGCTGAAACAAATTTTCAAAAATATGAAAATTTGTTTGAATCTGATTATCCTTGAATGGAACATTACTCTTAACCTCCTCATCTATGGGGAAGGTAGCCAGCAGTAGATAAGCTGAAACACATTTTGATAACACTGAAGCTGATAAGGAGGTCACTATTTAAAGGGGCCTCAAAATTATAAGGAGAGGTGATTAGTTTCAGAGGCTTAGAAAAAAGACAGAAGGCAAGTGAGAGCTGGAGAGCAGGAAGAGGCAGAACATATCCATGGTGCATGGAAAAGGTGCTATAAGTTGGGTTCCTGGTTTTCTAAGAGATCTTTCACACGTTAAAGAAATGGGAGGACCACTGGATAAATCAGGGCAGAAGAGAATACAATTATGTGACATCTAAAGTAATCCAAGTCCTTGTGATTTGTCATGTTTTTACATTGTATATTTCAAATTCTGTCATATACCTGGGCCTTAAACTGTCTTTCAGTACCCAGCCCTAGTAGTCCCTGACTAGCTCAAATTACTAACAGAGATGTAGCTGGAGAATCTCTAAATTGTGCCTCTCCATGGATGCAGCATTCTCAGTGAATATGCTTTTCCTGCATCTTTACATCTTGGGGGATAGCTATAGGACAATTTTTTTACATTAATTATGTAAGTCTGCAGCTGATGAGATAACCTTCAATATTCTGCTGTGCTATAGGTGTTCAGTAAGTGACAAGTGAATAATATATTCTTTTCAGAAACTCGGTGAGTGTTTATTGGGGAGGTTATGAAGACTTCAGAATTTTCAAGACTGGCTGGACAATTGGAGATTTTAAGTACTCTGAGTGCCATTATATGTATTCCCTTGGAGTCAACATTTTCTAGCCAAGAAATAGAGGAAAAGCGCTGAATAAATGTAAGATGATATGTTCTCTTTGGATATTGTCATGGAAGATACCTGCTTTTGCTCCTTTTAATCACAGAAAATAAAAGTAAGGAGAATAAACTAAATCTCATAGTTTAAGAAGAATTTCAAAGGCTGGGAATAGACATTACAAAACTTATCCACTCTACCAAAACTAGAAGCCGCTTTGCAAGCCTGTTGTTGAATTAATTTCCCCCTCTGATGCTGATACAGAGTGATTTTTGGCTTACTCCACTGGCTGTATGAAGTACAACTGCTCCTTCATGTATCCAACTTGTTAGCATCCAATTCCAAAGTCAGAAGCACAGGCTTTGGTCACTGCAGATGGATTGCAACTATGGGATCATAATATTGCAGAATAGTTTGGGTTGGAAGAGACCTAAAAGATCTTTTGGTTTCGAACCCCCCCCTGCCTTGAGCAGAAAACCTTCATAATATTTCCTTCTGGGACAGTTACAGCTACCAAGTTTTATAACCCAGATTTTGCAATTTTGGGATAGCGATACCTGCTACTAGCACTGTTCAACTTCCAAAAGTATGTGGTTTTTTTTTTTTCTTTTAAATGAGTGTGATCTTTTGCTGGAAAAGAAAGAAGAATGACACTGTCTTGCTGTATGGCGGCCCTGAGAACTTTGGGAATTTTTTCATTTTTATCTTATTGAGCTTTTTAAACTATTTTTAATGGAAAAAAATCCCCACCAAACCAAAAGAGGAAATTAGCCCCAAAACATTAAAATTGTCAAAATTTTCTTATAGAATAGACAAGATTAACAGATATGGTGATGTATCTTACTTTGAATGACTAATAAAGACAAAACTAGTTTAATATTGTCTTGTCAAGGAGTCTGAGGATGTATTTGTAAGAAGGAATGTTTTAACTTTTTTGTTTTGACACTATTCCAGCTGCTTACATTCATCTGACCAAAACCATCCTGGAAGGTACATTTTTGAATGACACAGTCATATATTAGTGTATTTTAAATATTTGTAGAATACCATTTGTTTCAGGTTGATGGGTCAAAGGGCACGTATGCAGTTCTTACTGCTGTTCAGCTAATGGCATCATTTCAAGAAGGATTTCACTTAGAGTTGGTAATGAAACCAATCTACTTCAAAAGGTGGTTCTCCTGTCTTCCAAGGGAAGTCATTAGCAAGCCAATAGAATATAGTGTTTTGTAGAAAAATGTTTCCTTTTTTACTTTACAATTTTTTCATCCCTAGGGTCAAGAATCCTGATGATAGCAAGTGATGATATACTCAAGAATATTCTAAATAGCTTAAAATGTGATGGTTAAAAGAAACTTCTACTACGTTATAGTAGACTCTCCCTGCTCTTTTGAAAAAATTATGAACACTTTGGGGGATGATCGAATGGGAATGTGTGTTGTTATTGTTTTTCTGTTTCTTTGAGTAGGAGCTTCAGCTTTTACCATTAAAAAAAAAAATCCAACTTTCATTAAGATGTCATAACTTTTGTTCTCCTTTAAAGAGGTATTGGTAAAACCCCTGCTTTACTGCCTATTAAGACTGGTGATCCTTACGGCAACTTTGTATTAAACAATTCACAACTTTAGACCAGACAACCACTGAAAATTAATCATCCACAGAGGGCTGAACTTAACAACCCTTTCAATCTCTAAAGAAGATCACCAGTCTATTAGACTTATATACTGTAATTACATTATATTTAACTGTATAATTTATAAGCTTTAAATTAGATCATCAATTAGGCTTTATAAAAATGAAGAGTTATTCATCAGATTAAAAAGTAATAAAAAATAAATTAACCATATTTGGAATTTACCTCCCTACTAAAAAGAACAATTAGGATTTTAAACTTTTAAGAACAATGGGTTTAGATGGTAACATTTCTTTGGATTTTTACAGTAAGTTAAATGGGGATGTCTTATTTTGATTCTTACAAATTCTGATAAAATTCACTGTGATATTAAATCCTTTATAAATTTGGTTAATTTGACTTGTTCCTGTTTTGCACACATAAAAGTGGTGGAAGAACCAAAATATATTCTACACAAAATCATAATAAGAATTCCAACACATACCTTATACCATCAGGTACGTAAGTCCCCACATAAATGTTGTCAATCCAATTTCTGACTCTTAGGAAAGAAAAAAAAAATTTGGTCTAGTTAAAATCCAAACCTTCTGATTGAATTAACTTTACTTTTTAAACACAAACTTGAGATACCAAAAACTCAAAATAGTAGATCTAAAGTGCAAGGTAGGAACTATCCCTCTCAAAAAAATGGACTAATTTTTCTGGATAATTTTATTCCAATTTTTCTGCTACTATTTTTATTAAAAAAATAATCTTGTGGCTAGGTACTTACTACTTCCAATTAAATTACTGTGTTTATGTCTGGATTTGTGGAATTTACAAGACCCTAGTTATTGGGTTGGGGAATTTTGTCTTTTACACAAGGACAACAGAACTCCATTTTCTCATGACTATAAATCTGCATTCTATGAGAAGAGCTTCTTTTTAAACCTCTGCCATCCTAAATGGAAGGAACAAGAGAAACTTAAGCTCTCTAAATACATCTATGACAGAACCAATAAACCATAAACTGTGGCAGCACACCTGAGAAAGGGTGCCCCATTCAGTCTTCAGGAGGTTCTTCAGCATTGATATCAACAAAAAATCCATAAGCATTAAACATCTAATATTCACTGCTGTACAAAACTAAACTTTTCTAAGCCAGAAAACGCACCCCTTAAAAACAAAAGTCAGTGAAACCAGAGTGTAATCTTATTAACAAGTCCTTATCATAACAACTATATTGGTGAATATTGTTTCTGGCTTGTTTCCCCTCTTAACAGGATAACCACTCAAGCAACATCCTTGCCTTAATGCAACAATTGGTGATAGGAGTATGTATGAAATTCTTATTTCTTACGGAATTTATCTGAAAACAGTGCTGACAGGATAGTCCCTCAAATAATTAAAACAGCCCCTAGGTAAACAACTTTGTTGTCTAAAAGATCACAGATGCATATATTTCATGGGTTGGAAGTTGTACGCTTAATCTTGAGGGTTCATGTTATTTTCACCTAAATTTGTCATGTGAATTTGAAATGTAGCAATCTGTGTCACCTTGGGATGTTGTATAGGGATGTTTTATTGAAACTCTAGTTTGACAGAGAAGAGATGGAGTATTATCTTAGATCTGTAGATTTTTCAAACCAGGAAGAATTCTACAATTAGCTAAAATGTCTTCCTGTGTATAACACAGGACCTGCATTACATGAGGAGCTATAATTTGGGCAGGCTGCCTAATCTGGCATTGGTTTAAACTTGGCAGTGATATGACCCTCATACAACCAGACATTTTGCTAGAAATGCTATAAATATATATTGTTCAGAATGGGGACTGACAACATTCAATCGCTTTTATGGCTTATAGTGAAAAAAGGTTGCTGTAAATAATTTAACACTTGAATGACCTAATAATTTTAATGTGTTGGAATAGGTCTGATATTTAGGTTACTTTGAAAATTTGGTATTAAACATTATTATTTTGATTTTTAGACATGATTTATGATTTTTCTATTCATAGACACTAGTTAAAATAATTTGAGTGATAAATCTACGTTTTCCATTAATTTCTGCTTAGAATCAGGTTTGGAACCTGACAGATTCCTGAAGCAGAACACTGAGATAAGAGAGAACTCTGTGACTCAATTGGGTCATATAGAATTGTCCTAATAGGTATTTCCAGTAACATCTATGATGACATTTTAAGGACAATTTTTTTCTATTGATTGCTTTTCTAAATAACAAATATAAACTCCAGACTAATCTGCTTATTTGTTCTCCATTTCAAGTTTTCACAACAGGATGCTCATGCATTTTTATCACTCTATGTTATGATTGTCTTTTTAAAGCTGATTTTAATTTTCTCTTTTTTCCTTTTCTGTATAATGTTTCATGTCCCTAGTTAGAACTGGTCATGCTCTTTATTAAAGACTACATTCTTGATTAGTTTCTAAACACCACACAGCTGCTTGTTCCCTCCCACAGAGTCTAATGGAGAAGAAGATTGGAAAAAAATTAAAGCTCATGGCTTGAAATCAATACAGGCAGAATAAACCCCCTGCAATCCAGGAGGAAGTGGTTAGTGATCTGCTGAGCTCAGTATTGGGGCCAGTTGTGTTTAATGTCTTTATCAGAGATCTGGATGAGAAGATTGAGGGCACTCACAGGCAGTTCACAGATGACACCAAACTGGGCTGGAATGTTGATCTGCTGGAGAGTGGGAAGGTCCTGCAGAGGGATCTGGACTGGCTGGATCCATGGGCTGAGGTCAATTGTTTGAGTGTTGGGTCCTGCCCTTGGCTCACACCAGCCCCTGCAGTGCCGCAGGGTGGCTGGAAAGTGCCCAGTGAAAAAGGACCTGGGAGTGCTGGTGACAGCAGCTGAACAGGAGCCAGCTGTGCCCAGGTGGGCACAAAGGCCAAAGGCACCTGGGCTGTGCCAGCCATGGTGTGGCAGCAGGGCCAGGGCAGTGACCCCTAAGCTAGTGAGTGCTGTGTCTAACTTTGGCCCCTCACAATGAGAAAAACATTGAGGTGATGGAGTGAGTCCAGTGAAGGGCCATGGAGCTGGTGAAGAGTCTTACAAGGAGCAGCTGAGGGAGATGAGGGTGTTCAGCCTTGAGAAAAGGAGGCTTAAGGAGGCTTAAGGAGGCTTACAACTGCTTGAAAGGAGGTTTTAGCAAGATGGGTGTTGGTATCTCCCTCCAGGCAGCTAGTGAAAGGACCAGAGGAATTGCCTTTAAGACAGGCCAGAGGAGGCTTAGATTAGATAATATTTAGATTGGAAAATATTTCCTTACCTGTGAGGGATTGTCAAACACTGGAACAGGTGGCCCTGTGAAGTTGTGTCAACATCCCTGGAGATACTTAAAACTTGTGTACTTAAGGACATGGTTCACGGGTATATTTGCTAGTGTTAGATTAATGACTAAACTCAATGGTATTAAAGATCTTTTCCTTTCCAATTTCAATGGTTCTACAGTAATATAACATTTCAAATAGATGACTAGTTATTGTACTGTGCAATGTAGTAAATTATTTCATAAGTAATTCAAACCTGTTTCCTTTTTACTGCTCTTCATTTTTTCTCCTCTGTAGTTGCTTTTACTCTTTTCCTACCTGATACCAATTGTGAATCAGGTGTGGTTTATTACTGTGTTTTTTTAAGCCTTTTTTGTCTTACTGATTCTGTGTTATGTACTATGATGGGATTATCATGATACTGTTTCAGTACTTACACCTTGTCTTTCTATTTGTTCCCTGTTTGCATATATTTTGCCTTTCTGTGTATCTTCTCTGTATGGTCTTCAAATATTATTCCACAACAAAGTTATTTGGCATTAATAAAGATAAATTTATAAAGTTATATTTGTATATATATTGTATTATCAAACATACTAAGATAATATAATTATTGTATTAGATTTGTATATGTTTAAACATCACGATTAGAACTAGCACCTCAGAGATTTCCTTTTAGAGACTTCATGATACTCTTTTTTCTTAGTTTTCCATGTTTCGTTCTAACTCATCTTGTTTTATAGTTGCTTTTGATAGGCCAATTCACATAGACCAAAAATGCTCATTAACATACTTTTTAGCTTTCCCACACAGTTTGAGATCCTGCTTTTTTATCCCTGTTTGCAAGATTTTGGTAGTTTGCGTATTTCTTGCAGATTCTGAATCCAGTTACCAAATCTTTCTGCTCACTGCTCATTATCCCAATAGGTCTATAAAGATAACAATAGTGAATGTGGGAAGAAAAATAAAACCTCATTATCTTCACAGATTGCTAATACCCAGAAAACTGTAATAAAGCTATGTCAGATCCTGCAAATCTTTTTCACTTTCTTCTTGCCTTAACAACTGAGTCACTGAAGAGAACACCCATGACTGCAGTGCAGACATCTATGTTTCAGCCAGCCAGGCCAGACTCATTTTATAATCAACGTAGAGAAATGGGCCTTTCTAGGTATTAATTTGTCTTGACCTAGTTTAGCTTTGTGAAGGAGGAGGATACGAATTCCAGTCGAGCAGGGCTTGTTTCTCTAAGACTACAAGGACAGTGTGCAGAACTAATTGAGTGTGTGGAGATTTGCATTAGAGATATAACATTAAGGTGAAATGAATCCCACTTCCAGTAGTAAATGGCAAAACCCCAACTTTTTTTCTCTTGCTTTTTGTAATCTTCACAAGCTTATGTTCTAGTTAGGTGCATGCTTTTATCTCACATGTTTTGAAGGTAAAATGTAGAAATCAGGGAGAGGACAAATTGTTATTTAGGCAAAAAATGGATGTACTTTAACATTCACATATATTCTACTGATGTATATGCCATACATTTAGACTGCAATATGTGAGACTTAGCCCTATGCATTACATATTTGCATTTTCTTCTCATAAACTAGAATATTTGGTTCATTTTGTAAATGGAATATATATTCATATGCTTCAGGATTTATTAATTTTAATGCCAGAAGGGATAATTCTGATCATTTAGTCTGACCTGCTGCATAACCCATGCAGAGAATTTCTCTGAGCTTCAATATATTTTGAAATAAACAGCACAAATGACAACACCCAGAAATGACAATACCCACAATTGACGATACCCAGAAATAAGTTTGGTGAGGAGTTGACTAGTAAATGCATATTTTTGTAGATTTTTATGCTAATGAAGATATCTCAAAACAAAACAAAAATCCCACATACAGTTGGATCATTTGTATTAACTCCTTAAACAGCCTTTTCCTCACCCTAGGGAGAAAAATCTCACCCTGCTTTCAGCTCGCTCTGCTACAAAATCGTTTTCCAATCATATGGGTGAGATCATGCTACACTTTCCCCCTAACCCTTCCCCAACTCCCCGTTCTCAGATACATCAAAAACGAGCCAGTGGTGTTTGTTTCCAAGACTCTTGCATTTTCCATCTATCACTTCTGTCAAAGAATCCCCAGACTTCAAGTCCTTGAACTGGTTCTAGCCTGTTTGAAAGACCTCCAGAGTGCAAGGACTAAGAGCCTGTCTGAACATTTTCTTCATCCTTTAATATCTTCATATCAGAAAATTGATGTTTATGTCCTCTAATTTAAGCCAACTATTTGTCTTTTCTACCATGGTTATGGAGTGAGAAGGAAAGATTGCTCTGGATTTCTGGATATTTAGGAAGTATTACTGTGTAACCTTAAATGCCTATTACTGTGTAACCTTCCTATTGCCTTTTAAGGCTGGATGAACTCTACAAAAATCTTGTCTCATTAAGAATTTCTTTTAGCCAGGCTATCAAAATACCTACCAGACAAAAAAAAGGAAAATTTGGCTGCTACAGCCCTTTCAGCTGCTGTTCATCAGAGTAAACAACATTCCTTTCCACTCATCTGGTTACTGACGAATATTACAACAAATGTCTGTCCTTCATTGTTTCCCATGTAGAAAAGGAGTTCTCTGTGTCAAGTATCATCTGTTTAGATTGGATTTACCTAACTTTACAAAGGAGATAATTCTTTCTGACCGAAGGCCTGAAGCAGGATCACAGCGCAATTCTTACAATTTTTACAATGTTCTTCTTTATAACTTGTGTTTCTCTATAAGGCAAATAATCCAAAATGTAATTAATAATATCTATGTTTACAAGCAAGTTTGATGAAGTTATTAAGATACTTCTAATGGAATGACATTAATACCACGAGAAAAGTCACTGGTAGATTTATAAATGGGTATATTATATAATATATATATA
>VWYI01026332.1:22459-57267 GCA_013399455.1 Anthoscopus minutus
TATCTATATCTATATCTATATCTATATCTATGTATCTATCTATCTCTATCTATATCTATATATGTGGTTTCTGTGCTATCACCTTGAATTTTGAATTACCACCTGAAAGGAAAACTGAATGACCCTCATGGCATTGCTAGGACTGTTTGGAGTAGTTTCATGTATGAATCATGTGATAAGAAGACTTTGCCACAGCTTTTGCCTACGGACACTGTTAGGTTTTGTTCCCTGCATTTTGGTTATCTATCCCAGGCTGCCTATCCAGATTGTCCAGATTTTGATTTTCTCAACTATATGTATTATTTGAAACTATTTTACAAATTCTGCAAAACATTTTGATCTGAATCAAAAGATTGCTACAGGTTTTTTTTTTGTTATAAACATTCTGTGTATGAAGCATGATTGTAATTACATTGGTTTGGGTTTTATTGACAAATGATTTGATTTTTATATTTATTTTCTGATGTCTTACATGTCTGTACAACACATAATTTAGTTTCCAGATTAGAAACCTCTCATATGCCAGGAAATATTTTTAACCCAAAATTCTTCTTCGCAATCTCTTTCTATCAGCATTACTTCTGGTAGGCACCTTTACCAAATTCTTCTACCTTTATCAGCTTTGGAGAGCCCTTTTTGCTCCACCAACTTTATTCCCTGCTGTGTCAATGCATGTGGAGTGAGAAGTTAACCAGAACAATCAAGTGTATTCCAGCTCTTAACAGGTAAAACCTGTGATCCTGACATTTTCTGGTCTAAATAATAAACCCGGGAGCTCAGTGCTCATATAATAAGAGAGCTGGAAAGAGAGGATCTATGTGATGAGCTGGTGAGTACCCAAGTGATGCTGATTGTGGATTCTGTGGTAGGATGCTGAAGATACATCTCTTTAAAAATCTTTTATTCAAAGTAAGCAACATGAAAACTCCCTAAACATTAAAACAGATACTTGCCTGTTGGATATATATATATCAATATACATTTGCATAATCACATTCACATATGAACTTGGAAAAATTGTTATAGTAATAAATTTTTGGCCTACTCTTTCAGCTTATTAAGAATCTTTAGTCATTGAAATGAGATTCAGGGCTCAAATCACATTCACAATAGCTTTATTTTATCTTTACTGATCTATAATAGAAAGGCAGAAGGGACAAATATCACAAACATGTAGAAATTTTGTGTACTCAGTAGTAACCCTGTTGATTTAATTCATCTCACTGAGGTACTACTATAATGGCACACAAAGTGGTACAAAGTTCAGAGACATTAATCTTATCTGTGCACTGGAACTCTGAAAAAATAGATGAAGGAGGATTGATGAATGCTGCTTCATTAGAAGAATTTTAAAATGCAATTTGTCTTCATGAAAACAAGGGATTGCACATTTCCAACTTTTCCCTGTGCCCCCAAGAAATATTTTTTAAGTAATAACCTTTGATGCAGGATAGTCTTTATGGGAGGACAGTAATTATTATAGAAGAGATGTATGTCCTATTCAATCTGTTTGTGAATCACAGCAATGGGAAATCTTAGACTGGCAGATTTAAATTTCCTAAACATTATTACGTGATATCAGAAACAAAAATTCTTTTTAACTAACTCGGCTCTATGTTCAGTAGATTACACGGAATATTTTTGTAGTGCTTAAGGCAAATGGTGCAGGTGATGAGCTAAAACTTGATTAATCCTTGAAATTTGCAGGAATTAAAGAGTTTTTTTTCCTAATATAAAATTGGCTGTTAGAATAACTTTGTAATAGAATAATGGATAGTATTACTGTTAGTCATACCTTAATTCCAGACTTCCTAAGAGTTTTATCCTAGGACTATGTAAAATGTGGAATAAAAAATGAACTGAAAAGGTGCAGGTAGGACATCTGGAAATAGATATCAAAACCTGTGTGGGCGAACACATCTTCCTGGGATAATGAGATTTCAAAAAATTGTGTTGACTGTTTATTTCCTGCCTTAGCATGTATTACCCCTGGATATACAAGGATCTGAAACCAAAGCCACTGAAGCCAATGGACAGATTCTTATTAATGAAAATATGTAATAGACAAGAACTTATATCAGATTTTAAAAGGAGGAGTGGTGAACTTGGCAGAGCTGTGTTAATGGTTAGATTCAGTGATCTTAGTGGTCTTTTCTAACCAAAGTGGTATTATGATTCTAAGAGCATGACCTTGTCTGGCATGATAAGAGTTGCCTGTTTTCCACCTTACCTGCACTCACTTGGATTGTCAGCCTTCTGCTCAGAGGTACTATTTCAACATCTACCTGATTCCACTTACAGTGCTCTCCAATAGAGAGTGGAAGAAAAGGCTAAGAGAGAGGACACTAATGCAACTCGTCTACTAGAGTGGGCTTTCATGTCCCTCTTCTACTGCGTATTCTTTTTTTTTTTCTCACTGCTGCTGTGTATTCTTCTTTCCTTGGGTTTTGTCCATCTTTTGTATGCTCCCTTTCAATATACCAGTTCACAAAGAAAAAAAAAATCTGAATCTTCTGCTTGGCATCTTCCCCGCTTATGGTGCCTCTTTCCAGCACATTCTTCTTAACAATTCCCAACATAGCCTGAAGCTTTCTCTTCTAAAGACCAGAATCCCAATGCTGCTTCCCAGCCTCCCACCTCCCTCTTGATTTCACCTCAGTTTGAAGCTCTTGTCCATGACCACTGTCACTGTGGTTGTCCCCATATGTGTGAGCAGTGGGCTAGGTTCAGCATTGTTCCTGACTGGCCCCTCAAGCATTCATGTAAGGAAACTGTCACTGGTGTGATCTAGGAGCCTCCTAAGCCATCTGCCCAGTTCCAGGTTGTCTTCCCACTGATGTTCAGATGGTTCGAATTTCCTTGTAATGTGAGGGCCTGAGAGTGGGAGACTGCAATTAGTTGTTAAAGTCCCCTATGTCCTCCTTGTGAGGCCATTTATGATATGTCACCAAATTAATATTCACTTTATGACATTTAATTGTTCTTCAGTTCTGGAAATCTGCTCTCAAAGGGTTCAAAATTTCATAAAGGTAAGCTGCATTCTTCAGATTCTTTGAGTGTGCTTTCATTCAGGCTGCTCCAGACATAACTGTACTGGAGAAATGAACCTGCCCCATGCTATATTTTTAATATGACTGCACCACTTACCTTACTTTCACAAAATTCTTCCTCCCCATCTCACTCTTAGTACTGTTCCCACAATGTTTAAGCCTAGGCAGTGTTGTAAAATAGGGGGGAAGATACTGCAAAAATAATTTCAAACCTTTAAATATGGGGAATGGAGTGTAGTATTGAATAGACAAAAGTTATTCCAGGCCTAGGCAGAAACAATCTGAAAAAAAGACATAAGCAGCCATGCATAAAATGTCAGAAATCACAGAGGAAATAGCCAACAAGATGAGTTGTAGCAAGGTGAGCAACACATCAAAGTGAAAAAAAAGTCCCTCTAGAGAAGACAAGATGGATGAAGGAAGAAAGTTACTGTATTTGTGAAAGTGTGTTTAATATAATCAGCTGTGTAAGACCTTTGGGGAAAAAAAACACTGACACTATCAGAAAATTCACTGTTATTATGGACTAATGCTTCTATCAGACAAAGGACACAGTGAAATTACGGGTGTATCTTCTCCCTTTCTATACATTCCATAAAGTCTCCTCATAATAAAGTTTTGCTGAATCACTCAGGTCTGGAATCATCCAGGGAGTTCAAGAGAATGTAGCATGTACAGGAACTGCCAGTCTGCCCATGGAAGTGCTATGAAAGCACATTGGAGGTGGTGGGGGCCATCTCTGTAACTGTTTGCAGGAGAAAGGCAGCAAACAGATCAGGATACTAAGACTTAGTAAAAACAGGAAGCCAGACTTCTTCTTTGTCCCATATCATGCATTTTTATCTAAAATCATCTAATGTGGATTTTCTAAAGCTTAAGGTGTTTTTTTGTACAGGTATGCTCATCATTACGCTAGAGAATATAATGTCTTCCACTAGCGCAGTCGTCTTGCTGTGTGGATTTGAGCTTCAGAAACTGCAAGGATTATGGCAGGAGCCCAAACACTGTGTCAGCACTATGATTACATCACACTGTGCATATACCATTTGCTTTGATTAGGGGCTGTTTCAAAGGTCCCAAGGTCTGACTTTTTGTAATGCCACATCTCTGAAATGAGTCAACATTTGTGAGAATTGTGACTCCGTGGTAATTATAAAGTTAAATTCAGGGCCACATTCATTACAGACTTCTTTTTCTTGTAATTTAAAATGACTGATTTAGCAGGATAGGAAACAGCTCAACTTAATCTTAGCTACTTTGAAGACTTCTGTTTTAAGCTGTTCAGTAAATATTCAGCAGAGATATTCCACTCTTAAAATAGGCTTCTAAATGTGTTGGGTTTGTCTGTGATGGAGTTAATTTTCCCTATGGCAGCCCCATAGTGCTGTGGTTAGCATTGGTAGCAAGAATGGTATTGATAACACACCAGTGTTCTGGCTGCTGCTGAGGAGCTCTGGTGCAGCATCAAGGCACAGTGTCAAGGGTGTCCTCCCTCCCCAGTGGGTTGGGGGTGGGCAAGTTCTTGGAAGGGGACACAGGCAGGACAGCTGATCCAAACTGGCCAAAGGGATATTCCATACCACAAGATGTCTGCTCGCAGTCAGATCTAAGAGAAAAGAGGAGGAGGGAGGACATGTTTTCCTTCTGGAGTAACCACTACATGCACTGATGCTCAGCTTCCAAAGAAGTTGTTGGACATCACCTGCTGATGGGAGATAGAGAATAAATCTTATTTTCCTTTGCTTTCACATTGTGCCTTTGTTTTTGCTTTATTAAGCTGCTTTTATCTTGTTCTACAACTTTTTTTCTTATTTTCTCCTCCCACTTTGTTATGATGAAGAGAGAGTTAAAGAGCAGCTTGGTGGGCACCTGGCATCCAACCAAAGCAAATCCACTACACTAAGTTTGTTACCCTCTAGAAATAATGATTCTTCTCTGCTTTAAATATGGATCTAGACCATTAGGTCCTAACACAAGGATCTCATATTAAAGGCACTATGAATCCTTGGAGCAGGATTTTGTCTGACATATTTGTTGAAATATCTACATTTGATTTCCACCACAATTCAGCGTCAAAAAGTACTAGAAGTTTGAACTCTAGTAAATCACAGAATTATGGAGTATCCTGAGTTTGGAAGGGACCCACAAGGATCATTAAGTCCAGCTCATGGCCCTGCACAAGCCACTCTCAAGAATCACATTACCTCCTCATATGTGATTTTACACCATGAAATCAGTAAAGCCAGAAAAGAGATTTGTCTTAGACCAAAGAGATAAGTAAGAAGTAATTTATTGGTTGAGATGCCCCATAGTCACTGATCTCGCAGCTTTGACACATGAGTTAACAGAACTGCCCCAACATTGTTTTGACAGCTAGAGGCCATATAATATATTCCATGATGTTGTATAAAAATGGACATTTAGGTTCAAGAAGCTGAATCCTGCCCTTAGCACTCTTATAGAAATTTATATACAGACATTTTGA
This sequence comes from Anthoscopus minutus, assembly GCA_013399455.1. NCBI lineage: Eukaryota > Metazoa > Chordata > Aves > Passeriformes > Paridae > Anthoscopus > Anthoscopus minutus. Next base: position 27,995 of record VWYI01026332.1, read on the forward strand.
AGTCAGCATTTTAATCTCTGAGTAAATCCTCCCTCCCTTAAACTAAGGACATAAATCTTGCTTTAAACCACCAAAATTAAATTTAAGAACACAACCTTGATTCTAAGCTCTGGCATATATTTTGCTTACATAGCAGCATATTCCCCATAATTTTAGCTTACGATATAAACTGAAAGCCAAAATAAAACCTATATACTTCAAATTAAATTTATATGTAAATTGGGGAGCTAAATCTAAAGGGATGATGTCAAAAATATCATCAAATTGTTTAGACTCCTGAAATCCACATACACCCATAAAATATGCTGCTAATGGCCATCATGCTTTGAGACACAACTGTCCTGATACCACAAGACAGATCAAGCTTCGTTTGAAATTGAAATGACAGTGGTGTGCTCACAATGTTCACTGTGGCAACCTACTTCTACAAAGCACATTGTCATCAGGACATTCACTTAAGGGAAACATTGCCAGAAGGACAGCGAACAAGCTGGAAATCCATCTGCCTAAAAAAGCTTTGGGATTTTGTCAATGGGTTTTTCTTACTCTTCTGCAGATTGGCTGCAGGCATTCCATGATCTACATATTGTTTACCTTCTGCCCATATGTCTGCCCTGTGGACAGCCTGAAGATTGACTGTAGAGAACTTTTCCAAAGGGTTCTGCTGGCATGCTAGTGAGCAGCGGGCTCTACAGCATGTGCGGCCCTGTGCTCTGGGTCTGGCTTCAGGCTTGCTTCAGGCTTGCTCCACAGAGACATGAATCTACTCGTGAAAGGTAGCCCCAGGACACTGATAAGTGGCAGCATAGGCAAATTGGCTATCTAGTGTCATTTAGGACGCCCTGGAAGATCCCAGGCACTCACACATGTCTGGAATTTGCAGTACAAGACTGTATCCTACTTCACTAACCTCTGGAGGACAACTGGAAAATTTCATCACACTTGAATAAGAGCATTAGACACCTCTCCTCAGGCTACTATATCTCAAATGACCACAGTTCTTAGAAGAGGTAGCATATATAAAATGAACACATGTATTTGAAGCCATTATAGGAAGATGTGAACAGCATCCTGTGACCCGGATGCTCTGTCTCTTTTGCTTCATACTTAAAGGTGGATCTTAGATTATTGTCTGCTGCCACCCCTGATAAAACACAACAAGGTCTACGAACTTTTTTGGGAAGAGAGTGATAAAATAAAACAGAAACTTGAAAGCTTATGTCACCAGTGGCCTTAAATATGCCACAAAACGCCTACGCTTGGGTACTTACAAGGCAAAATGAGAATGGTGGGCAGATCCCAGTATATTTGAAATGTGTAGATATAACTACAACTTAATATGGAAAATATAAGAACATTGGAATAATTTAATTAAAAGTAATGTAGCTATCATAAACTAAGAAATAGCACAGCTGGAGGATTTTAAAAGTGATTTGGAAGCAAAATCCTCTCATTGAATTAGAGAACAAAAATTCAGTTAGGGACCTTGCAGAATAGCAAAGCTGGTAGAGCTTCTACAGCTAAGGGCCTGTCAGCATTTCTATCACAAACCAGTACTTTCTGGGGATTATACTTCATCCAGAAGAGTTTGATGTGGAATGAACTTGGGATAAAGTGTCTCATCATTTGAGCAATGTAATGGTAACTATGTTATAAAAAATAATCTGTATTCACTTAGTAACGGTTGAATCTACCGCATTGCTATGCTACACATCTTGATTTAGATACCTCAGCTAATGCTGACCTAAGGAAATATGTCCACATAATATACTTTAGGCAAAGATTTTAAGACAAAATAGCTGGTATGGTGTTATGCATAAGTTACTCAGCCAAAATTCTCAGCCTGGTTCATTTTCTCAGGTGAGATTCTTGTTTCATCAGGGGTATTTCCATTCTGTTCAACTAGCTCCTAACTCATCTCTGCATCTTATCTGTGTTGCTCCTTCATGTGATCAGATAAATGGGATAAAAAGAAGGTTACCAGTTAAACAGTTAAAGGTTGACAATCAAAAAGCAAGTCCTGTCTGTTATAGATCTGTCTAGGGAATTAAAATGCAAAAAATAAGAGAAAACCACCGCAGTGGGTAATTCAAATCCCATATTAATATTATTAATCTTAGAAGGAATTAAGAGATTTAAAACCTAGTGTGCTCTTCTCTTTAGAGTTATAAAATCATAGAATCATAGGGTGGTTTGGATTGGCAGGGGACCTTGAAGATCATCTCACTGTTTCCAGTAAATTTTTTTTATTTCAATCCGTGACTTTTGCCTTTTGTGCCTTCAATTATTTTCTGCAGCCTGCTGCAGGGTGAGGGGAATAAGGGAGGGTGGAGCAAGCAGCCTATGGTTTTAGTAGAGCATTACATTGGAGAATACCATTCCTGAACCACAACAGGTCTGAATTTATGTTCTAATTGTCAGTGGTTCATCATTTCATGTGACCAAGGGAATAACTTGGTTGGCTTGCGGACAAGCTTCCAGCCTCACTGGATTTGGGACAGCTTTGTCATGGAGCCTCAACACTGGGGAGCAGGGTTTCAGAAATCATGATTAACAACAAGATTGTACAAGGCTTTTAGAAGTATTTGAGTCCTGGAGTACTTGTTTTGAAAAAAAGAGATAGGATGTGATAAAGATTCTAAGAGCTTAATATTCTTTCACCTCTTTCATGGTCCCTTTGTATCATAAAGGTATAAACTTTAAAATTTTGAAAGCTATTTAGAAATTTACCGAGGATGAAAGGTGAAAGAAGGAAAAATTGATGGACTAAAATAAGAAGGAAGACTTAGGAGAAAGCCAATAATTTTTAGTGATGAGGAAAGATGCGTGTATTTTAATGCATGCATGTTAAAGATGCATGCTAGTTGCATGGAAAGAGGGATGTGATAACTTCAGTTCATTCCCCTTTGGGGAACAAAGTAGTTTGCTGTGGATTCATGACACAATGGTCAGGGAGGAAAAAATCCCTTTTTTAAATATTTCCTTACTAGTATGCTACAGACTAACTTAGAGGTAAACTGCTTTAACTATGAATGCAGTTTATTTACCAGCATACCAAATATGATCTTATAGTAACTTATTCATTCTCTTTTGCTTTGTCCATATGAATTTTTCATACCTTTTATTTTCCAGCAGGTATTTTCGTCTCCTGAATATATATGAAATATTCCAGGCTAATTGCTACCGTTTTTTCCCGGTAGGAAAATAATTTCCAATCAAGGTTGTTACAATTGTTAGAGAAAGCAACATTTAAAAATAATAAACATAATCTGACTTCAGACAAAATATCTAAGAAATAAAATTCTCAGGGGACCTTAACATCTCTGTGAGTTTGACAAAATAGCAAAAAGCTGGGCTATATTACCCATGAAATAGTCTCATCTCTGACTTTCAGTCTTACCAGCCTCACATCTCTGAATCCCAAAATTTTCTTCACCCATAACTAATATTAACACATTCATGTCTTGTTGAATATATAACATGTATAGCCTTCCCTGGAAACAAATGTACTTTTCTAACAGACTGATAACAGCAACACTTGCAATTGAGGTGGTTTTATTTTCCATGGGGGGTGGGGGGCTATTTTGGTGGTGGAGTTTTGTTTGGAATTTAGATGAGGTTTTGCTAATTTGCAGAGGCCCTCAAAAGGCTTCCCATTGATGAAATAAAGTAATTTACATACAACCATCGACAACTCTATGAACACAGTGATGAGATCACCAGACTTTTAGATTCCAAATAACGTAAGTGACAAGAATCCAGAAAATTATTTTTCTGAAAAAAAATTTATTGATGTGTTTTTTTTCTTTAAGGAGGTCTCGCAAAAGCTTTTCCCTGCCAGAATCCTCATTAAAGGCCTACATGTGTTTTCAGAGAATGGTATGAATAAAAAAATGAAAAAAAAAAATCAATGTTTTGTTCCTGCAGTAAGGAAGAACTAACCTTTTCTTGCTAACCTTTCTCTATTTTGAAGGTTAGTGACTAGCTGAAGTAGCTTGCAAGGGAGTGAAGTTGGATTCCTCAATGACCCCTTGGTAAGAGCATGCACTATGAATATAGAATAATTACCTAGGTTTAAAGGTAGATTTCAGAGCAGCCAAGATTCCAAGTAATGAATTAGTGTTTGAATCTGACACTTTCTAGCCTTCTAATTTAATTTTTAATATGTAAAATAAGAATATAATTTATTATCAGATTCAGCAAAACAATTACATTCTTCTGTGTGCTGGCAGTTCAGGTGCTCTCTCTGGCCCCACTATGCAATAAGAAATGACACTATAAAATGGCTCTTCTTCAACTGTTGTATTTATACCCAAAAAGTGGAGCAATTTCCACAGAAGAAAGGAAATATACCTTTTACTTACATGCATTCTAATTCTCATTGCTGTACACTCTGCCCAGTCAGAAAAGATGTAAAATGAGAATACTCAAACACCTTTATGAAGAGAAGGACTTAAATACTATTTTTATCATATTCTGAATGGCCATTGTAAATCTGGAAGTATTTTGCAAAAGATGATTGGAAACTCCTCATGTTTGATTCACTTCAGCTAGCCCTGGGAAGTCACTTGCTTAGGACTCTCCCTTCAGAAACACAAAATTCCTTCTATTTACTGTGGAGAGAGTAGAAACACTTAATGTGTTGCCCAGACTGTGCCTCTGAGATAAGGTGCCCTGGCTCAGTATACAATGAACACGTAGACCAAGTTCCAGTGCCTAGAAGACCAAAGACAAATTCACATCAGAAATAAAGTCCATATATCTAACAAACAGAACAACTGAACATAAGAAGAACTTACCAAGGACTACTGTAGATTTTCCATCACCAGAAATTTTAAAATCAATAGTGTCTGTGTCCCTAAGACATGTGCTTTACTTCAAAACAACACTAATTCACGGGCTTTATAATGGCCTGCATCATGCAGAAGCATACACTGTTAAATCTCTTTTAGTTTTATACTCTGAATCTTTGAAGGCAGATGTTTCCATGAACTGGAAAAGTAGAAAAGAAGCTTTTGTCAATAACAGCAGCGGTAGATGAAAGCAGAGGTTTAAATAAGCATAAATGGGACAGTTCATCTGCTGCTTCCCCTGTACTAAACATAGCAGAGAAGATGCTCATGTCCACTCCATGGACCATCTGTCCTTTACTCATCATGTTATATTTCTGATAAAGAACATTCATCATCTCTGTCTGGGAGCAGAAGACAGCTTGTAACTTGTCCCCAAAACTTAGAAAGCAAGCCCTTTTCCTTCTCCTCCATCTCTCTCCTAAATAAATTTATTTGAAACATATAATGAATGACAGAAAGAAAAATTATTAAAATATGGAAGTTAAAAGTGACAAAAATTACTTCAAGGTACTATATTGAATACTCAAAAATATACCAATTCATAGGAAAAATAATACTGTAAATTTGCCTTGGAATAGGGAAGGGAGAGAGAATATAGAAGGGGGAAAGAAAAGGAACAAAATGAAAGAAAACAACCTTGAATTCACAGCAGACTAAGATGAGGTTTTGCTAATTTGCAGAGGCCCTCAAAAGGCTTCCCATTGATGAAATAAAGTAATTTACATACAACCATCGACAACTCTATGAACACAGTGATGAGATCACCAGACTTTTAGCCTCCAAATAATGTAAGTGACAAGAATCCAGAAAACTATTTAGATTAAAACAGCCCTTGACACAACAGATACTTGATCTTGCAGGTTTTGCAGAGGGGTTTGCTTTCTTTTATCAATGTGTATATGGTGATATACCAGATTACAATTACCTGGAGATATATTAAGAATTTTATAGATGATAAAGCCAATATATTTTTTTTCATCCCATAGCAGAAAAAATTGTGTAAAGAATCTATATCTGGGAAAGATATGAAAGAAAATGTGATTATAACTTCTAAAAAGTAATAAAGTGCCAAACCTGGTTCAGCATTGCATGTACATGAGGGCATTAGTGAAGAATTATTAGTCCCTGTGGAAAGTGGGTTTGGGTATATATTAAGCTCAAGATTATGTCTAAAGGGAAGTTCTTTTGCTCAAATTTAAAATCTGTGTATTGTATTCCTAAACAGGTCTGGTAAGATATTTTCCTATGAAATTATTTTTGATGTAAAAGTAATCTTATGAAGAAACAAAATACAAAGTTTGAATTGTGTTCAGTTTAAATAGTAATGAATTCAGAAAACTCAATAGTATATGACATGAATGAGGCCAATGACAAGATAATAATCGTAGATAACATTTATATTGATATCTGTGCCTCTACTAAGGAGGATTATTCATTTTATGCTAAGAAAATTACTCTTTTAGACCTGTACTATTTCAGACAAAATTAAGATTAATTCTATATTAAAACAAAGTACTTTGGTTTCTTGATAAAATTCTTAAAAATCATCCCCAAATGGTCTTTTTTCTTCCCCTGCTCACTAACCTTCAAAAGTAAACCTCTTCATACTTAATTTGAGAGGAAATTGCTTTCTTGCACGCTTTCCCTTGCATTTCCCTACAATAAAAGAAAATATGTAGTCGTAGTGCATGGTTTGAATACTGCTGTAGTCCAGATTTTGAAAATTTCTTTCCTCTATTTCCACTTTGTCCTGCTGGGTGTATACAAAAAGCAGAAGCTGTACTAGTGCTTGATTTAGGTTAAGGAAAAAAAAATCCAGGTTAGCTGAAATAGGGGAAGCAGAATGTTACTTGTTGAATTGTCTGAACAGCACAATAGGTGTACTCTCCCCCTCTGTGACTGTGTGTGTGGTGCTCCAGCTCCTCAAAGAACACATTTCTTCTTCACAGAGAAAACAACTATTTTCTTCTCTGCAAGAAGAAAAGGTGGGGCAGAGGGAAGGTTACGCTTCAGGGAAGAAAAGTCTCTTCTGGCACTTGAATTAGTTTTGCAAAACCAGGTGAGAGTAGTTCATAATGCTTCAGTGTTAAACAAATCAGAGAACTGCTGAGCTGCTTGGATGTTCATAAATCTATGGGACCAGAAGGGATCCATCCCAGGGTGATGAGGGAACTGGCAGATGAGCTTGCCAAGCTGCTCTCCATCACTTACCAACAGTCCTGGCTCACCGGTGAGGTGACTGGAAGCTGGCCAGTGTGACACCCATTCACAAAAAGGGTGGGAAGGAGGATCCTGGTAATTATAGGCCAGTTAGCCTGACCTCAGTACCTGGTAAGGTCATGGAGCAGTTTATATTGAGTGCAGTCAGGCAGCATGTGCAGGTTGACCAGGGTATCAGACCCAGCCACCGTGGGATTAGAGGGGTAGGTTGTGTTTGACCAACCTGGTCTCCCTTCATGACCAGGTGACCTGCCTGGTGGATGTAGGAAAGGCTGTGGGTGTTGTGTACCTGGACTTCAGCAAGACCTTTAACAGTGTCTCCCACAGCATTCCCCGGAAAAGCTGCAGCCCAGGCTTGGACAGGAACGCTCTGTGATGGGTTAGGAACTGCCTGGATGGCCAGGCCCAGAGAGAGGTGGTGAACGGAGCTGCATCCAGCTGGCAGCAGGCACCAGTGGTGTCCCTCAGGGGTCTGTGCTAGGGCCAGTTCTGTTCAATATTTTTATTGATGACATTGGATGAGGGTACTGAGTCTTTCATTAGTAAATCTGCAGATGACACTAAGCTGGGAGCGTGTGTCGATCTGTTGGAAGGGAGGAGGGCTCTGCAAAGAGACCTGGAATGGTTGGATGGATGGGCAGAGTCCAGTGGGATGAAGTTTAATAACTCCAGGTGCCAAGTCCTGCACTTTGGCCACAATAACCCCAGCAGTGCTACAGGCTGGGGACGGTGGGGCTGGACAGTGCCCAGGCAGAAAGGGACCTGGGGGTGCTGGTGACAGCAGCTGGACGTGAGCCAGCAGTGTGCCCTGGTGGCCAAGAAGGCCAATGGCTCCTGGCCTGTGTCAGGAATGGTGTGGCCAGCAGGAGCAGGGAGGTCATTCTCCCCCTGCACTCAGCACTGGTGAGGCCTCACCTCGAGTGCTGTGCCCAGCTCTGGCCCCTCAGTTCAGGAAGGACTTTGGGACTTTGTGCTTGAGCGCATCCAGAGGAGGCAACGAGGCTGGAGAGGGGCTGGGAACACAAACCCTGTGAGGAATGGCTGAGGGAGCTGGGGTTGTTTAGCCTGGAGAAAAGGAGACTCAGAGGTGACCTCATCACTCTCTACAAGGTGATCTCTACATCACTCCCTGAAAGGTGGCTGTAGCCAGGTGAGGTTTGGTCTCTTTCTCCAGGCAGCAGGTGACAGAACAACAGGACACAGCCTCAGGCTGCACCAAGGGAAATAAAAGCTGGATATTAGGAAAAATCTTTTTACAGAAAGGGTGATAAAGTACTGGAATGGACTGTCTGGGGAGGTGGTGGAGTCACCACCCCTGGATGTGTTTAAGCAAATACTGGATGTGGCACTTGGTGCCATGGTTTAATTGTGGTGTTAGAGCTGGGTTTGGCTTAATGATCTTGAAGGTCTCTTCCAACCTTGTGATTCTGTGATTCAGTGAGTTCATTTCTGAATGCAGCTATTGGAGATGGAGGACAGCAGCCTATTGTTATTACAAAAAAGCAGACAGGACCCACTTTCTGTGGGGCATACCAAGCATTATCTTTATTAAATATTGATTTTAAAATCTTTAAGTCACTAAGAGCCTGGAGACATAGATTAAATTACTTGCTAATCTAGAACTAACTGGTTCTGTTGTAAACAGAATCAGCTGAAATCAGGAGTTTTTTTTATGTTATTGCTAAACAACAAAAAATCCCAGACTTTTAGGCTTAAATACTAAATTAAGTTTTATAATTGGTGAACACAAAAGATTTTGATAAATTCTTGCCTCACATGAATAGTCATCTGAATTGAACTCATTAATTTATGTCAGTCTGGCTTTACCTCTCTGTGTAACGTAGATTAATTTGATTAAAGATGAATTCTATCATTGAAAAGTAAACACACCTGCCACTATCTTCAATGCAACATTAAACTAAAGGAAGTTCTAGTTTATTTTTTTGCTCATGGTATGTTCTGGAGCAAGCTTTGGGTTATGCTGTTCACAATTTGTCTGCAGACGCTTGCAAACTGGGACACAGACTCAGCACTGACAGGTATCATTTTTGATACCTACCAGGAATCTTTTTCTAGTACATCAATTAAAAAAAAATTGTAATGATCCAGGATTTCAGACACAGCTCTCTCAGAGATTATTTATTTCTGAGCTTATGCACTCCATTCTTCACCTGGTTAACTTCTTAGGTGGTTCACCCTTGTGTTAGCTGCTCTAACCAGCACTTTTCCTCAGGGTCATTTTCACAATGGCTTAATTACTTTCTTTCCATTTTCATCTTTATAAGACAATAATATCCAAGTTAAGATTAAAATCTTAAATATACACATAAAAAATACTTTCAAGCAAAGATAAGTTACAGTTTGGAATCAAAATGTTTATTTAAGCTCCTTTACAGTAGAAAAAATCCTCAATATCTATACACCCAACTTATGTCAGAGCTCAGGTTCCTCAAGGCTGTTGAATTTAAGAATATATAAGACCACTATATATCAACAAAAAAACCCGAAACATAAACCAAACCAAAGAGTAGATATGTTAAGAGCTAAATGCATTTGTACATGCATTAGTGTGAGAAGGTTTCATATTTCTTTTAGAGGATTTTTTAATCTTCATCTACCTGACTGAAAATAAAGACTTTAATTTACTGGTTTTGTTGCAGATACTGTACATTTCTAGATAAGTATTGATCAATTTTTTATTTTTCTTTTTCTTGGTTTTAATTTAAACAGTAGTGATAAATAATTATTTGATCTAGTCAGGAAAGGGTATGTAAATGCACATTCGGTGATATTCTAAAAAATATAATCTAGTTCAGTGAAAAGTCAGAAATCAAATACATGGATTACTTGAAAAATGCATGTATTATTGAGAAGGTGAGATTTACTTCTATTGAGATATCTATGAAGCCATTGACTTCAGAGTTAAATACTTATTCACTGCTTAGCTCTAGTGAAGTCAAAGGCATTTGGATCATCTCATATAAAAACTATATATTATTGTTATTTCTTCCCATTACCTGAAATCTCAATGGGAACGTAACTACTAATGTATCTCTAACTTAGACTGTTGTAAGTGAATTCAGAATTTTATCACCTTTTCCAGTACTGCAAGCACTCCCATCAAGGTTGCTTTCTGTCATGTCTATTCAGAGTGAGTATTCAGTATGCGCAGTACTGCTGTGATAATGTGTCGTGAGATTCTGGTGCACTGCAAATAATTGGTTTTATGCTTATATTTTTCATGCCCTACAGTTTCTTTAGTTCCTGCCAGATCCTATTTGCCATTTTTTAATTTAATTTTTAATTAAACAAATGATAAAACAGCAAAGTCTTTTTCCTTCCTTTGTAAAAGCCCCATATTAGTTGTTCTTCAATCTGCTTCATTAAAATTAGTGATTTCCAGTAGTCTACTAGCATTTTGGTATCTTTCTTATCTACCATTTTTTGCATTTCTGACAGCATGGCATCTCTTCTATTTTGAGTCCATAATTCCTACAAAGCTTCTTGCTCTTAAGACTGTCAGTTCTGTATTTTATATTCATCTCTAGTGAATCTGGTTCATCCTCTTACATATGATTAGTAGTTTCTAGGTTCTGGCCACATAAGATTCATTATAAATTTACATTTTTTTCTGTGATATTTCCTTCCCTTATCTTTTCTGAGTGAGTTAGTGTACATCCATAATTAAACTTTCTGGATAAAAGTTAGTCCCAGCTTGAGATGCATGTGTTTATGCAATTCTGTGTATATACCTGTTATTAGAGGACACGAAATAGAAGCATGGACTTATGAACACACAATGAGGTTTGATTTGAGAGAGGCAGGAAAGCCTCTATTTCAGGGTTTAGCAACCCTTTTTATAAGGTGTTCTGATACAGGGCAACGTGACTGGCCAAAGGAACCACCTCTCTGTCTCATTGGTGGAACAAGAGAGAAACACATTCAGAACAGCTGTGTGACATTGTTTTGAGAACCAAAACCTATTTACAAAAAACAGAATGCTCTCAAAAGATTTTCCCTTGGGAACAAATCAGCCACTGTTAGGCAGAAACACTCTTTCAGGCTCAGAAAATCACGTCCACATCTACCTATAGGATTCTTTGAGGGTTAATTTAAGTGCATACATAAAAAACCATCTGTGATCTGCATCTGCACCTCAGGTTGGGCTATGCAAGGCAGTTAACAATGCTGCAGGACTAGGGGACCCTCCTGCCCTCCCTAGAGTAGCAGCTGAAGGTCAGATAAGTTCCTCAGAGCCAATGATGTTGGATGTCCACATTCAGGTAGGGGTGTCCAGGTGCAGCTAGGGCCTCTCACAGAGCACTTGAAATGGCAGGAGACTCCCACCTGAAGATAAATCCCTTCTCATTTGACACAGTGAAACTTGAGCTTATCTAGAAGGAGACATTCCTGTTTTTGTCTGTTACCTGAATTTTATACTTTCCATTCAGTATAAAGGGATGTTAGACATCTTATGCACTGGTTCACACATAAATCTCTTCTTAATTTCTTTTCTCAGGTTTGCATTCCATCTAAAACTTGACAGCTTCTTTTGTAAATCAGAACATATCTTTTCTATCTCTGTTAATCTTCTTTCCATTTATTTCTAACTACAAAACTCATAGTGGTATCTTTATGGTGACTTGCTCTCAGTGGTATTTCATTCTTCTTTTAGTGTTAGAACTTTATCCAGGATACATTTGATCCATTTTCTGTTGTTTTTAGAGTAGTCTGTTACAAGAAAAACCTTCTCCCGGACATTCTAGTTCACTTTCAGGCTGTTGTGCTGTTTCTACAATCATTGAGCTTGCTCACCTTTAATTCATGGTCTATACCTTGCAAAAATTTCAAATTTAAGCTGGCTCTTCTGCCAAGTCTTTTATACCAAAACTTATGCAATGCACCACTGCCACAAAGTTTCTATATATTTGTGACAGAGTACCTTTTCACTGCCTTGACCATATGTTTCATGATTAATTCCCCATTTCCCTAAAATTGGCTGTTTTTCTGAACCAGAATAGCCTTGATATATCTTTATTACTTCATCAGAAGCTAATTATTATTAAAAGTTTATAGTATCACCTTGTAATGTTTCTACAGTTTTCCAAGTCAACTTTTTCACATAAATGTAAATTTGTTATGCAAAAATAGTTCTACTTCCATTTCTTATAGAGAAGTCAATAGTGGAAGTCTGTCAAACTCTGTACCTAAGTGTGGATTCCACATCCTTCCGTGATCCCTGTTCAAATGCATATTTTCATGATGTTTTTTTCATCTTTCTACATTAAATTTATAGTCTATTTTTATAATTTTACAATAATTTTATGGTAATATTGTTTTAATGCACATATGAATAAATTGTATCATTTCTATATTTTCTGCTTTTATTCCTCCTTGGCCTTCACAAAACATGATGTGTTCTGTTGGGTGTCTAACAGACTTTGGGGCGCTGTGATTTACTACCAGCATTACTTCTACACTTCTACTGCTTCTTCTGAACCCCCTTCTTGTGGCTACTAGTATTATTACAACTACTACCACTGGCACTCTGTGAAGAGGGCAAAAAACTTTTATCTGAATACAGACCATGATGCTAAACAGCACAGCCGGTGCATCTTGATCACAAAGCACTGGAGATCTAGAGATGGAAGACTGAGGGTGACATATTTGAATATATAATCTGAGAAAACTAGTCCTTTTAGTGAAGTGAGCTGTATTGAATAAACAATGGAAGGAAGATAATGACTTGTTTGTTTTCATGAAACTCAAATTTTTATTTCTGTTACCCATGACAGAGCTTTATCTGGCTCACCTGAAAGGACAGGTGTCTCTTCTGTGACTTCTTTAATAAGCATGAGTGAGAAGGAACTGGTTTTCAGTGTATTTTTATCAAGGGAGGAAGAAATTGCTGGCTGCTGCACTTTATCTGAAAAGTGTATTTAAAAAGCAAAAAAAACCAACAAACTCATTAAAATTGTTGTTTTCTTAAGTGAAGAGGTAAGGCACTGGAACATGGTAATTATATTAAATGAGGTTGCATTTTAAACTGCTTTGTGCTCTCACAGGAGAGACAGGGTTTTAAACCGAGTTCTGTAAATGGGCATTTTGAAACAGAAGACTTAAAAACTGTCATGCTTAATGATACCTACAACAGAATGCCAAGAAGATGATAAAAGATCAACTCTGTTATTCCCACTTAGGCTCTCAGGAAGAGTTCTGCAAAGTATCCTTCAATCTTTTAGAAATCTCTGAAAACTAGCATTAGCTGAAAAGTTTTCCACATTTAACAACATGAAATAGGTTTCAGTTAAACCAAAGTGTTCCTGTAAAAATGTCTTTTTTCATGAAGAACATTTGCTTGGGTTTTCATGAAAATATATAAAACTGTAAATGGAATTCATTGTTAGTGGAAAAATAATGCATAATATTTATTAGAAAAGAATAAAAAAGTGAAAAAACCCTATCCACAGCATGTCTTTCCCTATGCTGTGCACACAAAAGAAAATTTCATGATCAATATGTTCTATAAATTTTTAGAAATTCTATAAATAGTTAGAACTGGATATTGCTAGTTTAGGAGTGAACTGTTCCAGAGAAATGCCAGAAGATAATTAGAGCAATGGTAGGATTATTCTACCCCAGATATTCATGGGTCCTATCAACACCTCATGAAGTTCTGTAGAAATATTTAAATATTTCTGCTGAATTCTCATGTTGAACTGCATTTTATCTATAAGAGTCTACTAGCCCAAGGTTTTAACACAACTGGAGAAACAGAATATCAGCTACAAGACAATTCTTATCATCACAGTTTATTACCACAATTAGGTAAATAACTTTATTTAGAAGAATAATTTTACTTATTCTTAATTTTACAAAAATGGCCATGAAACTTTGGCACCTTCTTCTTGTTTTTGCCAGAAGTAAGAACAGAAAACCATCCAGATATGCAGACTTTACAACAGAAAGATTACATTTAGTGATTACATTGTTAAATGCAAATTTTCCACTCACTTCTAGCCAGAGTATAAGAGAAAAGTTAAGATTAGTAGAGGCGTATTATTTTGATTTATTGGCTCTCTGAGTTTGTTCATTATTTGTGAATGATTATTTTTTGCTGCTACATAGTTCTAATTAATTATTAGGGTACTAAGAAGATTTTTGCATGAACATTTTTATCATCCTGTGTCACAAGAAATGAATTAGAAAATAAAATATTAATAAATGGTTTTATCTCGGGTTAACCTTCATGAAGGCAGCAGCCTCGTCATTTTCTTGTTCTGTTTTAGTATGACAACACATCTGTTGTCAGCAAAAGCTTTACTTTTGTCATTCTGTTGTATATCCTAACTGAGGATTTTATGGTGTCATCAGGGATCTTCTTCAGCCTTTAACTCACTGTGAGTGTGTTCCAAACAAACACATGTCTAAACTTTATTAAGGCAGTAAGAAAGATCAGCAACTGTGTGCCCATACTGCACCTCTGTGCGGGCTTTGGGGGCTTCGGGGCTGGTGTCCCCAAACCTCCTCAGCTACCTCAAGGTAATCAGCTCTGAGCCTTGGGCAAGGCTGTTTGCAGAGCCCCTCTTAGAGCGAAGCAGAAGGAAAGAAATGGAGCAACGTGTCCAACTTCTCATGGAGGTTTAAGTGCAGCCTGTCGTCCTAGAAATTCCTAAGACAAAGCCAAGGAGGATCCAGTGGACCCGCCTCTTCTCCCTGTCAGGTCAAGGCGGGTCAAAAGGCAACACCAATAACAAACACAGAATCAACAGGAACTTTGGAACCATGCTTAGACAGGTAGCTTCTAAAAACTTCTCTCCAGGGAAGAGTAGGAGAGTCACTAGCTGACCCACTGTCTCCCACACAGCTCATCCAAATCACTGATAACAAACACAGGATCAAAAACAAAGCTGTGGAAGGCTGCTGCAGATGCTTGGTATCTTGGGCATCTGGCAGTCAATCAAGCAAATGCCTTTTAAATGCAAGTAGGAGTCACAGCACCCCTTGGCTCCATCACCACCACTGTGATTTGGGAGAAGTTGTCAGCACTGTGCTCACTCTGACAATGCTGGTCAAGGGTCAGGCTGCCCAGAGGCAGGGTGCCAGGTGTCAGACACTGGAGCAGGTTGCCCAGAGATGATGTGGAGTCTCCATCCTTGGAGATATTTAATATTTGTCTGGGCACAGCCCTGGGAAACCTGGTCTAGACCACCTTGCTCTGACCGCAGGGGTTTTGACTGAGTGATCTCGAGAGATCACTGTCAGCCTCAGCTGATTCTGTATTATTTTAAGTATTTCAAAATAAATTAGAAGACATGAGTCATGATTGAGTATGAAAGTAGGAAAAAAGAAAAGCATGAAGAGAAATGTAGCAAAAGATGACTGGTGATTCATATTCTCAGGATTATTTAAGATATCTAAAACCTTATCTCCACAGATTTTCAACTTCTATGATTTAAA
Source organism: Anthoscopus minutus (assembly GCA_013399455.1). NCBI lineage: Eukaryota > Metazoa > Chordata > Aves > Passeriformes > Paridae > Anthoscopus > Anthoscopus minutus. Next base: position 43,528 of record VWYI01026332.1, read on the forward strand.
CTTGTGTTAGTTAGATGCCTTAACACTATTAGATTGCCTTAACACTAGATGCCTTAACACTATTAGATGGCTTAACACTATTAAGACTCTGACCAAAGTAATCACTGCAAGATTAGCTGGAGTAACTTTCTTTAGTTTTACGGCATTATTTCCATTCCTTATTAAGACAGCTGTTTGTTTGTTCTTCATAAAAGAAGTGCACCTCATTTTCCATCTTTCTTCCTCCAGTGCAGACATCCCAGTGCCATGATTGACTGGGCCAGAAGAAGACATACCAACATATTACAAGGTGCTCTTATTCTGCAACAATATTTTTTAATGCTCATGGGAAGAAAGTATGGTGACATATTTTTTTAATTCTCTCTTTTTAAACATGATTTCTTTGAGTTCCTTGTCAGACCACAGAAGGGGATTTACCACCTCTTAAGTAAAAAATTTCCCTTTCATCTGATCTGGTTTTCACCGTCTTTCATCAGGTACAGTTCAGGTCTGAGCAGTTGCCTTGCCAATCTACAGCAGTTTCTGGCAAAACGTATGTCCACAGGCCCCTCTGGCCATCTGAGCATGGATTCCTTGGCAGGAATGTGAAAGAAGATGTCCATGGCTGACTTTTTCTAACACTATTGTAGAGCACTATGGCTCTACATTGTTGCAGATGGAACAGAAGCAGCCCTGGCAAGGGAAACGCTGAAAGCCACAGGAAGGCTTCCATTACTTCTGAATTGTATGTGATCCAGAACTGTGTGATCAAAAAAAAAAACCCTGGGACTGAAAAAAGATAAAGAACTCATCTCATCTATTCTGCAGCCCCAATACAAGATTAGCTGTCCTCAACTGCTCCTCACAGCTGCACTCTTTAAAACGCAGCTTTCCCAAACTTAGTGACAGAACTCATAGATTTTCTTTCCTTACTGTTGAAGCTGGATGTCTATTGAACCAACTTAAACCCATTACCCTTGCTGTAACCACAGGGGACCTGAAGAGTCTAGTCTTTTGCTTTCTACAGCTTCTTTTTATGTTATTATGTGTGGTCTCAGTCTTCTCTTATACAAACTAAACTACTCCAATTGTTTCAAACTCTTCTCATCAGTTTTGCTTTCTAGATCACTGATAATTCCCGGTTGGTCTCCTTTAGCTTCTTTAGATACTGGTTCACACTTTTTCTGAAATGCAGTTCAGAAAATGAAGCACAGTGTGCTTGCTGAGACTGAGCACAGTATGCAGCACTGAGGAAAATGAAAGAGCCATTTCATATTGTACAAATGATATTGCTCTTTACATGCCTTAGTAAGTTGTACATCATTTTTTTCAACTTATTTTTAAGATCATTCCTCCAACTACTCAAGAAAATTCTGATCTGGCTCTCCAGTACATAAAGCAGGGAAAAAAGTTATTGAATCAGGACCCACTCTGTAGCAAAGGATCTTGGCCAGTTGTTAGATCACAAGGTGAACACAAGGTATCAGTGTTAGGTGGTGCACATCCACGTAAGTGTGCATTTCACCCCAGTCACTACTGGAAACAGAGAGCAGCAACAGACTCAGAGGAAGCCCTGTCAGAATTTTTATTGTTATCTAATCTAGTTTGCTTCTGGAAAAAAAAGAAAATATTCTAGGTTTCCTCTTTAATGTGAGAAAGATCAGACATTTTCTTAAAATTTTCTTTGCATTGATATTCACATAATAGAAACTTTCCATAATTTTTTATTTTTTTTTTTAATTTGGCAAACATACAGCAAATGTGGTCATGCTTTGGTGGCATTTTGAACAGGTTTAGGTTTGTTCTGGCTGACCTCTGAGATCAGCCCAGACCTGTGAAGATGTTTTTGCAGGGTTTTGAGACCAAACTGATAAACCATATTCAAAGTATCAGTCTGGACTGGTCACCCCTCTAGCTCTTTTCACAGTTTTTAATTGGTTCAGTGTGAAAACCAATTCAATTTTGCCACTACTAAGGAAAAAAAGCCAACAAAAATCCCTGCAAGGCAAAAAAGTAATGCTGTGATGCCTGTCACAGGGAAAAACTCCTCAGTTCATGTAGTTAAAGCAAGAAAAGGATTGAAGTAGTTTATTGATTTATTAACAGCATGTAATTAACTTGCAATCAGTGAACTATGTATTCAGGATCTGTATCAGCAAGGCAATTGACAAACCACAATAGCAGATACAGAATGCTAATGGACACCTGCAAATTTCTAAGCAATCCTATGAAACACATCCGGAGAAGTTCTAATCACACCTGGACGCACACAAACACATGGACATCCATGTGTCCCCCCAGGACACACCTCATGGGCAGTGTCCGGCACCCCTCTCTCTCTCACGTGCAGTTCCTACATGCCCCCACTTCCCAGGGAAATGCTCCAGTACCACATGGGCCCATGAGGCTCCTTGCACCCCCTGTGCATGTGACAGCAGGAGCCCTGTGAAGCTGAACCTGTGCTCCTGGGGATCCCTGCCCACCGCTCTTCCAGGGCACGAACCTCGAGGGGGAGATCCCTGCTTGAATCCAACCCCATTTGCCAAGGAGAGTTTTGTACTGGATAGCTGGGCTTCTGCTGGTGCTAGAAGGACATAACACCTGTGCTCAAAGTACCAGTGTTAACACTGGGAAGGGCTGCAATTACACCAGATTTAAATTTTACTGATTTTGTCTAGGGGTCACACTTTGGTGATTGTCTGTCCATGCATCTGTATAGATTACTCTCTGACTGTATTTTTGCCAGTCACTGATGTTTAATAACATACTTGTTTGACCCTTTCGCATTTCTTTTTGGGATTTTGAAAGGAACTTTGTGGTTTTCATACATCTGTTTTCGGAGAGATGTTTCCTTTGCTTTTTAAAGAGGTGGGAGAAGAGATTGGGTAATGGTTTCCTTTTAACCTTCTAGAATTATTTAGAATCTATTCTTGCCATTGAAAAAAACTACTTTAACTATTCTAATTCCTTCTAACTCCTCCCAGTTGTATTAGATCATACATAAATGCCACATTAACTCATATTTTTCTATTGGATTGTCTTACTGATCAGATTATTGATTATCCCTTTTTTCAATTTCTTTTTATTTTTATTGTGAAGGATTTCCAGAAGTGTAGAATATTTTCTGGGATTTATTTTTTTCTGGTGAAAATATATGTAGATATCCATTAGCAAAAAGAAACTTTTTCTGTGCGGAAAAAAGTGATTAAGAGTCTTTTCACTTTCATTAGAGCCTTCTTACCCCGCACCAGCACATCTGATTTTCTGATACTATTACTGTTTTTTGTTTTCTAAATTTCTTGTTTCAGCAAATATAATTTCTGCAGGTGTTCTGCCTCTGAATTGTCAGTTTTTTACTTTTGCTCTACTCATCTATTTTCTTCTATTTTCAGTTAGAGGTCAGACTACTGGCAAGGTGCTGGACATACCATTGCAATTTTTTTAATCTTTCAAGTCTACTTTGTATCAGCATTCTCCTCCCCATCAGCACTCAGGTTAGACTTTTGTGTACCAGGCATCAAAGAGGTACCTGCTGGTTTTTTTATTTTTGTAATGTTATTATCCATATGAAGAGAAAGCCAGGGAAAGTATCCTTGGCTTAAGGCATTGCTTCACTTCATCTGTTTTACAACTCTCAGCTTGTGATCATCCCACAGTATAATTAACAAGAGCCATGCAGGATTACCTGGTGGATGATAACAGTAGAATTTACTGTCAGTGAAAAACAAACACAGTAATGTATAAAAAAGGAAAGTTATTGTAGGACCTATTGAGGGGTTTGATTTATTCCAAGAGAGAGAATCTCATAAGAGGGTTAGAAGTAGTCAGATGTTTGAAACTGCTCTAAAAGAGTGTCTTAGGAAGGCTAGTACCCTGCTGACCATGTGTGACTGAAAGTAATCTTCTGAGATTAGAGAAGTGAAGGGGTCTATACCAATAAATGGCTCAATGATTTCAATCCCCACTTTCGTCATTAGAGTCAAGAGGTCAGTTAAACTCAGTATTTCACCAATTCAAGATCAAACTTGTGGAGAAAAATGCTGCCATACATAAAGTTATGTTATATAGCAATTTATGAGGCAAATCAAGGGCTCACATATTTAGACCTGGTGGTAAATGAATATGTTGGTGAAGATTCCAAAAAAGTCTATTTTTGAGTCATGTCATCACTATAATATTAGTGCTTTCTTGCATTAACACAGAAAATATTGGGAAACAAAATTCAAACATATTCCTAAAATTCTTAGAGATTCAAGTGTATGTCTATAAAAACTCCAGCACAAACGCATGGAAAAAACCAGTCTCAAATATAAACATTTCACGGTCTAAATAAGTGTGCTGGTTTTGGTTGGGATAGAGTTAATTTTCTTCACAGCAGCTTGTTTGAGGCTGTGTTTTGGATTTGTGATGAAAGCAGTGTTGATAATGCAGGGCTGTTTCAGCAACTGCTGACCAGTGCTTACGTGGCATCAAGGACTCTCCTGCTGCTCTCACGGAGGCTGCACATGGATTTGGGAGAGGATGCAGCTGGGCCAGCAGACCCCAGATGACCAAAAGTACATCCCATACCATGTGACATTGTGGTCTGCAAGAAAAACTCAAGGCAAGAAGGAAGAGAGGATATTCAGAGTTATCAGCATTTGTCTTCCAAATTAATGCACAATGGAGCTCTGCTTTCCTGGGAATGGCTGGACATCTGCCTTCAGATAGGAAGCTGTGAATTAATTCCTTGTTTTTCTTTGCTTGTGCATGTAGATTTTCCTTTATCTATTAAAATGTCTTTATCTCAACCCATGAGTTTTCCAATTTTTTGGCTTCTATTCTCTGCCCATTCTCATCCCCATAAAGGGGAGTCAGAAGGTGGCTGCATGGGGCTGAGCTGCCTACTGGGAATAAATCACAGCAATAAGGCAAACTAATGAAAGTTTGATTTATTGCTTTTTTAGATACAGATAACTAATACTTAAAAAGAGTAAGTGTTTAAAATTAAGGACCTAGATACTTTGGTATAAAGATAAAATTAATAACATTGGGTTTTATCTGTTCATGTGAGAAATGAGAGAGACACAAAATTTAACCTTTGAAGCAAGGAACAGTTTAAGACATTAAAAAAGACAATGATAAAGATGCAAAATATGAAAAGGTAAAAAGTAGGCTGTTCCACTTTTTCAGCAAATGAGTCACTAGTTCAGTGTGGGACATACGAACTCATTGATTGCCAGGATAACCACAGTGGATGAATAAATCCCACTTATCCTACAGACAGAAAGCCTGCACAGGAAAGAGCTGGTAAGTTTGGAGAGAAGGTCCTCTGTAGAGCTGTAAATTTTGCCTGCCAGATTTGGTACTGATGTTTCTTAACCTGGTGCTTTCACATTTCATTTGCAGTACCTAATCTGGTCCAAAGGGACATTTAGCAGTTTATAGCTGCCATGGGTTGGGGTTGCTCCTCAGCTTTTGGCAGTGTAGTGCTAATAGGCTAGGGAATGGGGATTTATGTGAGTACATCTGCATGGATTGTGCTCATCCTGATCTGACAACTCTGGTTCAGAGAGACTCCTTGAGATGGAGCTGACTACAGATGAGCCATGGTCAATGGTCTGTGCTGCTGCTGGCAGAGCCCCCATATGGCCCTGTGTGGATCGATGCTGTTGAGGTGGCAGAAATATCCTCAGACAGGAGGATGCATGACCCAGGGACAGCATCCACTCCCTTCCAAAGAAGGGAGACAGATGTCTGGGCAAATCAGGGATCTTCTGAGATACAGTTGGATCTCCAGAGAAATCCTCATTTGTTCTTGTACATTCTTAACTTTTACCTACACCTCTACCTAAAAAAACCAGCTGAACACTCTTGCTAATTTTTTGGGGGACTTGGAGATTTAATCATCTTCTCAGCCAGCAGAGTTGTTTATTTTGAAAGGAAGATTTACCACCCTCAAAGGTTTCCTGTTCTTTTTCTTTCAAAAGCTAGAGGCAATCATTCCTTCAATCAACATCCTTGTGGAGACACTGCCTCTCTGCTTTCATCCAGTGTTTCAGGTTAATGGAGCACTGTAGAAAGCTTACATTTTATAATTACCTTTCTCTGACGGGGCTCAAGTTCTATTTTAAATGAAAGTTCCAAACAGTAAGTCATAACTTAATTAGAAAGAAGCAGAAGTAATAGTAGAATTCTTCCTCCTTGAGAAGCTGTTTCCTTTTATCTCTGAACTCTTCATTCATTTAAGAAAAGTTTTCCCATTTCCAAAGGGGAGCAGAATTTTCTTTCATTAATAAAGGAAGGAGGAGAGCAACTTTCCAGTGCTGTTGTTTGCATATTTTACTCAAAACATTAAACAAATAAATTAGTTAAGTACCATTTCAAAAAATGGATTTGTATCCACGTCTTCATGCTCAGAACTATACAAGCTCTATCTACGTTATTAAGCTTGCCAAGGCAGGAAAGTTTTCTTGCTCTTCTTGGCCCCTTGCATGACTAATTCTTCAGTGTCTTTCAAGAGTGACTGAGACTAAATTCATTCCTGCTTCCTGGCTTTAAGATATAGTTCAATTTATGGATCACTCTCTGAGAATTAGGTAATTTTAAGCTCTTCAGACCAGAGAGGCCCCATATTCAGTGTCTATTTTAATCCTCGACTGCACAGATAAGCTATTAGGGAAACATNGGTTTCAGTTTCAGTTTCAGTTTCAGTTTCCATTTCCATTTCCATTTCAGGCAATGTTTGAGTGTGACCCTATGATCAGGGTTTGGATACATCTGCAAACCCATAGGGCTAAAAAAGTTTTGATAACCAGCATCAGCAAAGACTTTAGGTGATTTTTAGAAATCCAAATTAATAAATGGGACTTGATGGGAATTTTTTTTCCTGACAGTCAGTAACTTAGAGAAATGTCATAAAAGAAAGCTAAAATATCAATAATTATACTCAAATTTTCTTCATAATTTTTCCCAGATTTTCCCACCAGGAAATCTTTTTCATTTCAATTATTTAATTATTGTTGACCCTAGACAAAGCTAGACTAAATATGAATGCAATACGCTGAATCTTCAGTCCCAAATTTAAGCATTACTCTGGTAATCATTCTATCAATTGATGTTTCTTTTGCAAAATAATTTGATACGATTTGCCTGAGAACAAAACCCCAGAATAAAAGAAGAAGCAAAGAAGAGAGAACATTTTGCCCAGACTAGTTTAGCATGAGCTATTTTCCATTGGGAGTTAGAATTAAATAATTGTGAAATACTGTTTATAATTATCACACTGGATGAAGGTCAAATAAAAGCCAAGTTTTATTTCACAAATTAAAGGAAAGTCAATACAATTCATTAATAGTGTTCTTGGGCTCTAGATCTCTCTGAGGTGCTTATAGGGCTCAAATTAACACAATGTCTGAGCTTTTACTAATCTTTAATGTATTTACTATCCCAAAACTGCTGCAAACAAGATTGATAATGCTTATTTCATGTTGCATTGGGGTGTATACCAAAAGTTGTGGAGAATTTTAGACGAAGGAGAGAAATTAAACTATCCTGTGTCCTAGGACACTGTCATCAGTTAATGATGGAATCATACAATGGTACACGAAATCAGGTTGGAAAGAGCCCTAAGCAGTCCTAGCTCAAAGCAGGGTCATCTCTGGGATCAGACTAGGTTTTCCAGGGATTTCCACAGCTGGATCTTGAAAATCTTCAAAGATGGGAGATATATATCTGTGTATTTTATACCAAAGCCTGTCTGTCCTAATTCAGGAAATCTATACCAGTAGTAGGCTCTGGACCGATGACATTGTGTATGACATCCCATATTCTCTACAAGCTCTAAAAGTTTAATTTTTTTTCTTTCAGGGAATATGGTCAAATCTTACCTATATAATTTCATGGAGCTCTAGTAAGAGAGACTGAGATTGATTTTTAACCCTGAAGTTAGAATTACTCATGTAGAAAGCCGGGGTCACAGCCTGAGAAGTAAAAGGATCAGTTTCAGCCATCTGAGTGTCATTGTGGCTGGGGTTCTCCTAATCCCAGAGAGGATTTTACAAGTAAATCTCACAGCATGGCGATCTACGTCTATTTTATGTCATTTCACTCTTCATTGGTTTAAGGGGGAGATAAAGCTCTCTGACTTCTCAAGATCCTTTCTGCAGGAACTTTTCTCAAGATCCTTTCTGCAGGACTCCAGTCCTGGCCTCCTTTCTCAGAGAGGAAAATTACCCAGGGCAATTAAAATTGCTGAGATTTAACACTGAGCAGAACAATGCTCAAGTACCAAAATGAGCTTTGTACCAAAATGATTTGCCCGTGGGGAGGAACACTGCCCACCAAAGATATTTGGAGAAAGATGATGTGCTGTGCAGAAGCTCATATTTCTCTGCAATTATGAGTTGGATGTCTGACAGAGCAAAACCAGTTTTTGCTGCATCATGAAGACAAGAAACCTTGGAAATATGTGCATGTGATAACAGTAAAATACTTAGACATTGTTTCCCTTTGCATCCTGAAGTATATGGTACAACAAAGAGGAGAATGATGAGGATTTATAATAACAGCTAACCCTGGGGTGTGTGTAGTTTTTTTAAACACCTCTGTTACAAAGAAAAATAGATTAAAAACATTTTAGAAATGGAAGGAATATTTTTATTTCAAAAAATATCCCTAAATATATGTCTTTCTATTTTGATTTTTATCAACAACAAGGATATGCAAGGAAAGGCAGAATACGCAGTGTGTACAAGAGGTGACAATACTACCTTAGGAATTCTTTATACAAGATTGAGGTAGACCTTAAGATGAGTGGAATAGTTGTCAAAGAACAAACAGAGAACTTATTAACTTTAAGGTTCACAGGTTCATAAGCAAATATGTCACTGAATTGTAATTCAGGAATAAAGAAATAAAATAAACAATAAAAAACTCACACAGCAAATGTCAATAATAAGAGGTGAACGTATAAAATATAGGATTTAAAGTGATGAGCATCTCACCAAGAAGTCAAACAACAGCTTTGTGTAAAAAATAAACTTGAGAAAAATGCACCACAATTCAGAATTATACCAAGAACAAAAATACCCACTACACTGGGAGAAATTATTAAATTCCTACTTTGTTCTCAAAAAGTACATTTTTTTGGGGAGATGGAAACAATTAAACAAGAGGAAAAATGTAATTAAATCTTGTTATACAACAAATAAGTTTTCTGGAACATATATACAGGATCCTCTCTTTTGGGACCATTTATATTTACTTACAAAGTTTCAGGATTATATTGCAAGAAAGGAGTGTTTGGCATCTAGTCCACTGCTACTGGCCAATATTTGGAATCAAGATGCACTTACAGAATCTGGAATTGAGCAGATTATAGATAAGATTTTGGGTACAAATCAGAAGAGAAGTCTGGCCCAGTAGTCCCAAATTTCATGCACAGCATGCTAAGAGTCAGTCACAGCTGCTGCTTGGAGGTATTTTCCACATCATCTATGAGACCACCACATCTTTGACCCTGTTCACTCAACTAGCAGTTCTTATCAAGACTTAACTGTTAAGAGCTTGTTTCCCAAACCTGAGAACTGAAAAAAAATTCAAAGACTTAGAAAGAGATGAGTAGATCTAGGATGGTTTCTGGAACAGGGATTAAACCAGAGAAAATCTATCAGTGCTATATCTAGCCCTAAAATTTAAAACATGTTATACTCAGGTTCAGAAAGTAAAGATACATTATCCTGTATGCAAAATTCTTCTTTTTCTGAATTTGCACATATTTGATATCCCATTGGTCTGACAGTTTATCAGAAGGTCACATAGATTTTTTTCTGCAGACAATATGTTGCCCACAAATGCAGTAATTTTTTGATGACGCAGAAGATAGTAAGATCAAGATGGATTATTTTTTGCAGGGTAGAGGGTGAAAAGCAGTAGAACATGACCAGAGTTTCCTGTCAGCTCTGACAGGGTCAGACTTACTGGACTAGCACAAAACAGTGAAAATGTAACATGTGAAATCCACCTTGAGGAGATGTTGACACAGCAAGGTGCACATAGAGATCAAAGGTAAAGTTCAGATAATCATTAATCTTGTCACAGTAAGCATTGGAAGGATGCAGACTCCCAGAAAGTAAAAACAAAACAAAATACTTTCTCTGCATCAGGATGCTACAAAAAATGTCCAGGGAGACAGGGGAAGATTCAGTTCTAAATGTGGGGTCTGGGAAGCCAACGGAGTTGATTAATAAATCTGCAATGGTGAATCGTCATGAAATCTCTGTTGTCCAGAGACTACTGAGAAGAAAACTGGCATCACCTTTTCACAGAAATGCAGCCAAAATTGGAAAGAAGTGATTTATGTATCTTTACTGAAAAAGAATACCACAATTCTCAATAAATGTAAGGCTACTAAGTTTTAGTATATGGAGAAAAAATAATTTATTCACAACAAACTCGAGTCAGATAGAGTCGTCCATAAAATACTAAAGTTTTGGTAGAAAGGATTGAGACAATATTAATCACCATGGCATACATGGTGTTATAAATATGCTGTATGTTGCATAAATATACAAAATCATAGAATCATAGAACAGTTTGGGATTGGAAGGAACGTCAAAAAGAAAGTTACAACCCTCCTGCCATGAGCAGGGACACCTTCCACTAGACTGGGCTGCTCAAAGCCCCATCCAGTATGATCTTGAACATCTCAGGGAGGTGTTCTGCAACCTCTCTGGGCAACCTGTGCCAGTGCATCATAACCTCCACAAGAAAGAATTTCTTCCTAAAATCTAATCTACGTCTGCCTTCTGTCAGTTCAGAACGAACTATTGATTACACCAATGATTAACAAGTCTTATTGTGAATATTTTATCCCTTTTTGCTAATTTAAATTTCCCTTGTTTCCTCTTGTTCTCGTCACCTGTTGTCCATCTACTGAGCAATGCTGAGAAGAGCTTGGTGTCGTTTTCTCTGCAATCCATAATTAGGTGGTAGAAGACAGTGATTAGATTCCCCACTAAATTTCTCTCCTTCAGACTAAGGAGATCCAACTTTGTCAGACATTATGTCATGTACTAAAACCTCCTTAACACACAGCCCACCACATATACACACTTTCTCCTATCAAGTCTCAAGCTACAAACTGAATTTGGACCTGACTGAAACTTGATGGTCATCAACATAGACTTCAGCATTTGGCTGAAGTCCTTCTGAGCAACATACATTGGGCAGGTATACAAATATCTTAATCCATTCATATAAAATAAAAACTAACATCCATTTTTTTCTGGTTCTACTGCAGAGCATAATAGGAAAAGTAAGTCTCAATCTCTACTAACTACCAAGAAAAAGAATAAAACATAGTTTAGTTGCATTCCTATATAATTTTTAAGGTGCCATAAGGAAAATATATCTGAGGGATGACCAAGAGTTTTATAAATGGAAATGCCTTTGAAAATTGTCATTCATTTACAGTAATACAATATTGTTAGAGCTGATAAAATTGTTAGCAATGCTCTTTACTCTCTTAAGGCTCATCAAAGAGCTGAAAAAATTTTAAGACTCAAAAACTCATCCAGCTAGAGGAATTAACATCTATGATGTTTGGAAAATCTTTTTCTACCTCTCTTTGATCTTTATCTCAATTTCTTGATAAAATCTAAGTAGGAGATTATGATTTCCAAAGTAATGATGACCATATCACATCTACAGTGGGTTAACAAAAATAAAATCTAACAGCAGTCCATGGAGTGACAAGACAACCATCTCTCTTGTCTGATTTAGTGAGCTTGTAGAGAGCAGTGTCAGTAAAGTGTCTTCAAAAAAGAGTCTTAAAAATAAAACTTTTCTCTTTAGCTTTTAGTGCAGGTAAAACAGAATTTAAATAATGATGCATAAGTTGTTAATTAGGAAATTGATGGTAAGAACATTAAAAACTTAAAGAAAACCTTAAAAACTGGCATTGAATCTTTCAGACTTGAACTCAACATGGGTAAGATGCTAAAAGTGGCATGTTTTGAGTTCATGGAGTTGCAACCAATTCTTCAGAATCAAATTAGGTAGTTGACAAAGTAAAATCCCAGCATCACAGGATATCTCTCTGATGTGATGTTCTTTGTCTAGAGGGAAACACTGTGGAAGGATGGATATCATTGCTTCAGAGCCATGGAAAAGGCACCAGAAACTTAACACCCTCTTTCACAGAAAACTCTCTGGTAGCAGCCCAGTACCCAGGGCCTAAGTCAGTAGCAGGACCTAAATTTGTGGAGGATAAAGGACCTGGTGCCACTTGGAATCACCATTCCCTACACACTGGGAGAGCAGCAATGGTGTTGTCTCAGCTCCAACTTATAGTAGAGAGTTTCTGAATATTGGTTAGTGGGTGGTGTGTGATTTTGAATTTTCCTTCCCCAGTGTTTATTGTTGCCTTTGTACCGCTGGTGAGAGAAGAGGTGGGTAAGGGCACCTTCAGGAGGTGGTTCTGACTGGTGCCTGGTGCCTGGTGCCACTCCCCATTGCAAGGGGCCTTGTGTGACATGGAACATGAGGGGTGTCCATCAGCTTCATTGGGAATCTCTAAACTTTGCTACAATTACTGAGAAAGGGAGCAACATACAATTAAATCCAAGTCTTTCACCAGTGCTTAAGCTGCCCCATAAACCTTCCTGCCTTTGGGCAGTCAAAGTGGTGTATAGCTGGAGCTTGACAGGACAGCACTTCTTCCGTGGATACTTGTTTTTTGTATTACCCTAATTTATCAAATGAAGAGACAACATAAAATCCCTGTTTTTCCACTCATACAGAGGAAAAGGTTTTCCATCAAACTATGCTTGGTGAAAAAATGAGAATAATGACTCTACTCACCCCTTTCCCCATGCATAAGGGAATAGAATAAGGACCTTGTCTAGACAAACACAGTACTAATGAATATTACAAACTAGGAGAAAAACAAGCACAGAACTGGCAGTTAATTAATTTCTGTATTTCCAGCTGAAGTGTTTAATGGGAGAAAATAACTAATCATTATTGTTTTGTTGTTTAGTATTAGAGATATGTGCAAATACTTGATTTAGTGGTGAAATTTTTTGATTTATGTTTTAGTGAAGATAAATGTTATAACTTCAAAATTAGGCAGTATTATGGAAACAGATGGGATTTGAAATGAACAACAATAAAGTTAAGTTCCAGCATAGAAAGACTGCATGTCAGCTCTCTAGCTGAACTTTCCAGGATCGTTAATAAGAATTACAACATTCTTAAATACGCAATCTTGTTGCATCAAAATATCCTATGGGCATCTTCTTCAATCCAAGCTTTATGGATCAAGCACTGCTTTGTGTAAGAACTCCGATGTTATTTAACAAAAAGTACAAGTGAAAAAGGCAAAATTCTGCCTCTGATGGCCTAACCAAAAGTAAGATTCTGCCTATCCATGGATGCTGGGGCTTGTCTTTTCACTTGACTATGTTTATGGAATTAAACTGATCCACAAAATGAAAGGATCTGTGCGTGACGCAATGATTTTGTTTACAGGGCTGGAAGAAAATCAGTGCCATTAGGTTCTCCTCGGATTTNTGGAAGAAAATCAGTGCCATTACGTTCTCCTCAGATTTATTTCAACCCCTATTCTACACACCAGAAAATGTTGAGCTTCAGTCACATAAGCACTCCCATTATTTAAGGGTATTGTTCAGGACTCCAGGGCAAAAAAAAACCCAAAAATGAATGTGCCTTTGTGGAGGAAAGTTTTCTAGGTTCTCAGTCCATATAAAGAACTGCAGA
>VWYI01026337.1:0-21100 GCA_013399455.1 Anthoscopus minutus
GCCTGAGGATTTCATATCCTCAGCTAGGGTGGCCGTGAATCTCTCCCACAGCTCCGAATGGAGTATATCTATGGGACGTTCAATCACCCCAAACTCTAAGAGCCTCACTATGGCAAGGTTAAAATCTTTGAGCTTACATCTAATTTTCCATTGCTTATGAATCAAACTCACNAGCGACCCAGCGTCTCCTGGGTCACTCGGTCCATTGATACACTGACACCAATGTGGTGGATGATCAAAATGGCGTTTATTACCTTACCTCATGGAACTAAATAGTCAAGGGGGCTTCACTACGTCAGAGGGGGATGGTGAGATCAGGTAGGGTTAGTGAGGAATGGAAAACTACTGGAGTTAGGAGGGGTTGCATACCATGGGGGGTAATTGCATATCACAGGTGAGGGGGGAAGGGTTCCTGCTGCTTCCCGTCACATCCCGAGATCTTCCGCGGCACCTGTCCTTATCTACCACATCGGAATATTTGTGGATTCCTGGTTTGGGGGGCTGGGCAGGACAAATGACAAACAGGAGGACACTGAGCAAAGCTACGTAAAAGATAGATCTCCTGGAGGGAACCTGGACAAACCTTGAGAGCTATGTCTGGGGAGTGTTGGGTAAAGTATTGTGGAAGCACAGGAGGGCATAAAATAAGGAAGAAAATCTTTGACAGTAAAAATAAAATTACTTATTGATTTTTAAATAGTATTAAAAAAGCTTACTAGTGTACTTAGATATTGAGAGAAATGAAAGATATGCTGTTGTTTGCTTCTGTTCTTGTTAAGGGTTACTGATTTGGGATATTCACAATACAAACTTCAATATTATTTTATCTGTGAAGACAAATCACAGTAGAACAGGCTGAAAAGATGCTGAGAGGACCAGAGCCATCTCATCTGGGGGCTTCCATAGCTGCAAAGGCAAAAAGCACATCACAACTTTCAGTTAGAGGGGAGCAAATGGCCAAGTGTCATTTGTTCTGGGGTTCATGTGAAATTTGATGTCCTCAAGGATGTGCTTCAATCATTCAGAAACACTGATTGTTCTGTAAGCAATGCTAAATATGATTTGCTTGAAAAGAAATTGGCTTGGTTTACTGTAGAGTGGCTTTTTTTTTTTTGGGAGAAGCATGTTAGTATTGAGTGGTTTGCATACAGGATACTGAGTTAACACAGCTGCAGAAAGCCTGCAGCTGGAGTACTTTACTAGTAAATAAACCACACAAGCATGAGGCCAAAAATATCTAAGAAGATTCAGTGCATACAGTGTGGAAAAAAATAAAAGAGATATTAAACTCTGATTCTGCTAGGAATATTTGCAGGAAAACTATGTAGTAATTCGGTAAACAAAATCAGAAGTACAGAATCAAATGAAGAAGAAGATATCCTAAAGATTTCCCCTTTATTGACACCATCAGCAAGCACAATAGCTTTATGTCAACAAAAGCAGAAGCCAGGATAGCACCATATTTGTTTGATACGGAGTGATGTCCATGTATATTCATATCCTAATCACTGGAGCAATTACAGCAATTACTGTTGCTCGCATCTCCATTTCCTTAGCTGAACATGCCTGGGATTTTGGACTGTGATTTCATTATTCACTTTGCTCTGCCATTTGTATTGTGTACCTGCTCCAGCAGATATCATCAATGCCTAATACTATTGTGCTGTACAGAACAAATAATTTGCATTTGATGAGGTCTCTGTGGCTATTGGCTACTTAACTGTGTACTGCATCTGTAAAAGCCAAAGTTAAAGATGCTTTGCAGAATTCAGACAATGACCAACTGTTCACTATTTTAAATCATATCTGCACCCATTGCTGTGGCTATCAGCATGTATGTGTGTATGATTGATTAGGTACAATCTCTCTTTTCTTATTTTGGATTAATATTTAGACAGTCTTTTTATCAGGGCTGCAGGCTGATTCTAAAGGGAAAAAATGTCTCTAGAGGACACTTGCATGAACAGATTAGTTATATCTGCAGTGGTTCAAGTTTGTTTACCATTAGAATTCGTGTTGTGCATTTGATTCCTCCTGGAGCTGTCTGAAATAAATTTAGTCATTGTCCTGCACTAGAGAAGGAGAGTGTCAAACTGTATTTACTGTGCTATTTCTGACAAACTGTTAATGTTGGGTGGTTTGCAGTAGTTGCCCAGTGCATATCTAGCCCCTCAGGCTACAAGCTGGGTGTTAAATAAGAAACAATCACTTCGAGGAAGGGAAGTGTTTCTTTGTCTTCACAAATGACTCAGCCCTGATAACTCCATCAGGGAAGCACCAGCATAGTTATGTCCACCTGAGGGGGGTCATGTCTGCTAATGAGCCATAATGGTTTAATGACATTATCATAATAGACAGCACAGACCATCAAAAACTCACAAAAATATCTTAAGACTCACATTGTAAATTTGAGAGTCATATCCTATGCCTCTCATTGGAAAGTTTCCTGCCCTGAGAGGGGTACTGAACATTCCCACTTAAGCCTGATCATATATAACTGGAGAATGGGGACACCATCATCACCACCACCACTGGATGGATCCAGAGAAAAACCAGGACTTCCACAGGACCACTGCTTTCAACAGCAACCATCACTTCAACAGGACTGTATCCACCACTTAATAGGACTGTGACCACCAGCCTGACCAACACGGTGCCAGGTTTACTCTGACTTTGTGGGTTTAAACAATTCTCTGTGTATCATTGCATTTATTCTAATCTCTATTAAATTATAATTCCAACCGGATCAAGGTAATTTTGTGGGGTTCATTTCTCCCTGTGGTTTACTTTGAAACCAGCACAATAATTTAAACTGAATTAGTTTTCAGAGTACACAAAAACTCCTTAACTGGGACTAATACAAAAGGTGTCAGCTCAAGTAGGATCTGATTCTTTAGCTTCCATAGATTCATTCAGAAATACCCTAGTGCTTTGATCTGTTCTTTACATTAATCAAAAAAGCAAGGAAACAGTATTATCCCCTGTGAAGAAAATAGTGAGCACAGAAGTGATGCAATTTCAGGAGACAGTGAGTCAGCATTGAAGTCTGGACCAAAAATCAAGTTTGCCAACTTTGAGCCCTCTTCTAGAGATGAGAACAAATGGAGAAATCAATTCCATGAAAGCACTAACTGAGCATTGTTCTGAAAGAATCTGAGGAACTATTTCTCATACAAATAAAATATAGCTGACATAACTTCTATTTTGTTGGTGTGAATGAAACAAGACTCCAGCATCAGAAATTCAGTGAACATTAGTAAATGGCAGATTTTTCATTATGTAGAACCACTTGCTTATATTCAAAGATATCTGGCAACGTTATAGTTGTGTCCCTGCCACAAGTTGCCTCTCCCTCTTCAGAAATCACAGACAAGTTCTGTTCTCATGTAATTCATTAGGTTATGAAGTAGGCTGAGGTTTACTAGCTATTGTAGAGTAGTGTCAGCATTTGTGGTTAAGGTCCACTTGCTTCATGAGTATTCAATGAGAAACTGAATGCCTGAACAACGTTTGCATGTATATTATATATTAAAATGACAAGGCTATAAAATAATATTAGACATGTTTTGTGAAAAAAAATACACTGGCAGAGCACAGAAGTGGCCAAAAAATGAAACATGACATGCATATTTGCTCATAACTGGAAAGTTATCACATTAATATTGAATTAAAAAGCTCAGCAGTTAAAGGCAAAATCACATATGGGTAATTTTGGTTTGCATTGTATTAAATTCTAATGTAAGCCCTATAATTTTCTGATCCAACCTGGGCTGCCTTCTTCTTCAGGAAGATTATTTCCATTGTCAGCCCTGCTGTGAGGTGGTAGTGGGCTTTGTTGCACTCCAGCAATGACAGCTTCTGAAGTCTGGTAAGAATGTATTTCTATACTAAGATGACAAGTTGAGAAAGAAAGAATGTGTATTGGACCTTCTGTACTTATCCCAAAAGATGATAAAGAGTGGAAAATAGGACACAATCTTGGGTCTTTTCTCTATCAGCAGGTCATGTGCGAATTTTGTAGACCTTATGAACACTTTTTAAAAGTGTCTTTACCTATGACCTTTCAGTGGGTAACTTAATAAAATATTGAGCAAACATCATCACTGTATTTTGGATATTGGTGTTTAATGGGTATAAATGGAAATACCTATTTCATATAGGTCTCCTGGTAACTTAGACTTTTCCTCATCTTTTCACTGGAGTCTTTCTTGCTTTCCTTGAAGGTGTGTAATCCCATGGGTCTGCTCCTCTCCTAGCCATAAGCAAAAGCAACTTCCAGCCTTCTTGCACTCCCACTGTGACAAAAAAAGCAATCTTGGCTGATCCAGAGAAGCAGCAGCTGAAATAGTCTTTGATTTTAGCACCAGGAAGAAGTGATTACAAAGAGGTACCAAGCCAACCTATAATAAAAGAGCTACATGAATCTATTTTAGTTTTCCATTTATCCCACCCCCCCTTTTTTTTTCCCCAGAAACTTGCAAAGATCTTTCTTCTGATTGCCTCTATTGTTTCAGGGAAGAACCGTTTTTGAATGACCTCCATAAGCTTTAACTGGCTGCCAATTTGCAGCCATGGAGTTGCTTTTCCAATGTCTGAATTTAGAAGCCAACTGGTTAGAAAATTTGCACAGCAAATAATTTCTATCCCCTGAAAGCCATGCAATCATTATCCTAAAAAGCAGGAAACGGTGTTAAATTATTACATCTAAGCCTGCCGTTGTTACTGTTTAACTAATTTCAATGTTGTGCCACTGGTATGTTTCAGAAGCTCAGCTGTTATCTGCCTGTCAGAGATCTGTTAAATTCACCAAGTGTGACTCAAGAAACTCCCCAAAAGCCTCCATACATTGCTGGTTCATAAGCTTGTATGAGAAGATTCATATTTGTATGAGAACAGTCTTCTAAATCTAAGGCCTAGTTGCAGGCATGAAATTCTACAGGACTATGGTTCACACTGCATGTTGCAGCTCACCTGACAGGTAACCTGGACTCCCCTCACCTGCAAAGCATTCTTACATATCTGGACATAACTTTGGCCCAGAGTCTCAGTGGATTGCAGTTCTGACTTCAAGGGAAGATGAGCGTGAGAGTGGCAGTGAGAACAACACTGGGCTTCTGTAGTGAGCCATACACCAAGGGCATGTCATAGAATCATATCACAGAATCAGGTTGGAAAAGAACCCTAAGATATCAAGTCCAACAAATAACCCAGCACTACCAAGTCCATCAGTGAACCATGTCCCTAAAGTACTACAAAGTGCCA
Organism: Anthoscopus minutus; assembly: GCA_013399455.1. Lineage (NCBI taxonomy): Eukaryota > Metazoa > Chordata > Aves > Passeriformes > Paridae > Anthoscopus > Anthoscopus minutus. Next base: position 5,263 of record VWYI01026337.1, read on the forward strand.
TACACCTTTTAAATACCTCCAGGGTTCATAAGGCGATCAGTTCCTTGAGCAGCTTGATCCAGCCTAGATCTCCCCGTTGCAATTTGAGGCCATTTCCACCTATCCTATTGAGAGGAATGACTGATTTGTCTTTACAAACAAGCTGTGGGTCTGCTGACCACAACTACTAAAACTATCACTGCGACATAAAAGAAACAATGGGAATTATTCCACTGATTGATGAATGGAAAAAATATATTTGCCTTTACAAACAAAATGTAGGCCTTCTGATAAATAAAATTTGGTAATGAAAGATGAAAGAAACAATGGGAAAAAAGCACAGATTCCATAATAATTAAAAGTTAAAAGGGAAGGTTATACATTAGAGGGGAATCTTAGGTATCAAGAGAGAGGGAAATGCAACCAGGAAATTGGGATAAAAAGGAGGCTGTATCCTCCGAAAATTTGAGAGACCCCAGGAGAATGCCCCATGGCCTCACCCTTTATTCGAATAAGGTAAAAGGACTCCTCTGTCCTTTTTAGACATAAACCTCTGGTGTTTGTGGATTAATTTCCTAAATGCTATCACTTATGATCAGGGAAAGAGAGTGACCCCTACCTCTCTGCAACCTCCTATCAGGTAGTTACAGAAAGTGAGAAAATCCCTTCTGAGACTCCTTTTTTTCTAGCTTGAACACCCCAGGTTCCTTCAGCTACTCCTCATCAGACTCATGCTCCAGATTTCCATCACCTGCCCCTCACACAGCCTGGTTGCAGGTTCTCAGTACAGGGTGGGTCTATCAGCTGCTGTCTCAGGAGCCCTGGAAAGAGCAGAAATCCTGCCACAGAGTTTGCACATCAGTGGCAGAATGGGTCAGACTCTGTTATAATGAATTTTGGCCACAATAGCAGCTGTTTCAACATGAAGCTCATAATACTCACTTTCAAGCTCTTCTTACAGGTTTACTCTACCAGTTATAACAGTGCTGTTCAGAGGGTGGGATGGTGAGACTATGTTGGCCTCCTGATTTGATCATATTTGACAAAATCCTACATTTAAATTTGATTTCTTCCTTGTTCATCTGCCATAAGTCTCAGCTCTTCCGATGTTCCTGCATATCTTTGTTATCAAAGGTGTGTGTGGTGCGTCATGTGTGAAATGGCTGTGCTGACTCACCCCCTCCACATCGAGGGAACAGGAGATCTCGGGTTAGTGCGCAACCTTGTCAGGAACGGCAGAACGTGTTAAATAGCCTCTAAATCACACAACACGTTTAGATTTGGGTGGTTTTGTGAGCACCTTGCAAAGATGGGGATCGCGTTTCTGAACGGAGTGCCTCAGCAAAGGGGGATCGCGCACAGAGGCGTCGAGGTCCCTGCATATGCGAGCGGCGCACAGGCAGTACGCTGCCTTCGACGAAGGTGATCGGTAGTACCCGAGCGGCCGAGGAGGCAACGGGAGCTGCTACTGAGAATCACCGAGGGCAGGGAAGGGTCGGTCCGCCTATCCCGCGCCACGGCCGCACCGCCCAAGCGCCGCCGCCAGGGGTCCCCACAGGCCGGGCGGGAGCACCGCCTGCTCGGGGGCGGGCCGAGAAATCAGCTGACCGGCTCCGCCGCGCCGCTCGCGGAGCCGCCGCAGATCAGTCATTTTCCTCGGCAGCGGCGCGGCCTCGAGGATTTACAGTCGGACCCCATCGCGTCTCGCCGGACGGCATCTCTCCCTCCTTCCTTCCTCCCCGCTCCCGGCCGCCGCGATGCTGCCCCACTTAGCCGTTCTGCTGCTGGCCGCCGGCGCTGCCCGGGCTCTCGAGGTAAGTGGGGCAGGAAGCGGCGAGTGGGGGCTTCCCCGCCAGCCTCTACCGCTTCTCCGAAGCTTTGTTTGTCGCCAGCCGTCCCTGCGGCGTGGGTTTGGCCGCGGCGGGACGGGCGAGGGTTCCTTTTCCTGGGGTATTCCTTCCCTAGGTGCCGCCGCTCTTCGCCTAACAATAGGAGCGGCAAGCCGGGAGGTGGCGGAGGCGTCGGAGAGGCAGTGGGCTGGGAACTCCTGGGGCTGACGCCACCGGCCCCTGCTGCGCGTGTCCGGCTCCCTGCGCTGGTTCGGCTGCCGGGGCGCTGGCCCGTTAACTTCGGCCGGGGCCCGCCTGCAGCGGCAGCGGACAGGGGTCCACGGGCAGTGCTGCGTAGGTACGGCAGGGGCGCCGGCTCTGCCTTGGAGTCGACTCTGCCGGGGTCTCGGGAAGGGAAACTTCACCCACGAGCAGGCATGCCGCAGGCTGGTGGCCCCGTGGCATCCCCCGATGGGGCGGGGGCTAGGGGCGAGCAGCCAGGCTGCTAGCGGGGGACGCGGGGGCGTCCCCTCGGTAGGGAAACGAAGCCGGGCTGCGGAGCCGATGGTATTCCCCCCTTGGGGGGGGCGCGGGCTGCGGGTGGGGCTGGTGCGGGTGTGCAGGGCGGCGGCTAGAGCTCCCCTTCGGCTGGTGCAGTGGCCCCGCGGAAAGGCGGTAACCAGGAGGTGGTGGTCGGGCCGGCTTGAGCCCCCCCGCGGCCGGCGGCGCGGAAGATGGCGCCTCTGCAGTGCAGCAGAGAGGAGGCGCCGGCAGCCCGCGCCCCTCCGCCGCCGCCCCTGCCCGCCCTCTTTCCTTCCTTCCCCGAGGCGGCTCCGCCCCGGCCGGGCGGCACCTCCGCCGGGTCCCTCCCTCTGGGTGGGGCGGGGGATTGGAGTCCTCTGTCCTCACCCGTCAGGGGGTGTGCACGCCTCGCAGTCCTTGCGGAGTGGGCTGGCAGAAGGCTTGCACCCCAGAATAGGAGCTGGCACGGCTGAGTGTCGGTTCGCCCCCTCCGCGCCAGATCTCAAAAAAGAAAGTGTGGGAGGGGTGAGCCACCCCCTGGTCTCCTTAACTCCGTGCTTGCCATACTTCGGCCCGAAGACTTCGGCTTCTGACTTCCTCCCGTGTCAATTCCTCCTTTTCCCCGGGGGGGGGGGGGGGGATGAGGGGGATGACGGTATTTAGCCTGACAGTAGAGAGGGATGCTCTCTGTCGTCCTCCCCCACACAGCATGGGGATCCAGGTCTGTGGCTCAGGTGCCCTTCCCGGGAGGGTCCCCAGTACTCCATGAATAAGAAGTTGTCTCCTCCAGCTTCATACCAGCCCTCCGTGCCTGCAGCCAAGGCTGCCAGCCACAGGCTCTTGCTTTGAGGCATGATCCTGCCAACACTTGAGCAGGATGTATCAAGCTGAGCAGTTCTGCAGATGCTTGGACATTTAAAGCTTCCAGTTATAGGGCTCGTTGGGGTTTAGTAGCTTCTTGCAACCATTTGTTGTCTGAATGTAGTAGAATGAAATGTCTGCCTTGGGTATGTAATTAAGTAAAAAATGAGATTTTATTATTAAGACCATGCTTCAGGATAAACTACAGAAGAATAGGCTTTTCTGTTGGGTCCTTGTAGCCCTGGCCTTACTGATAGGTGTGTAGGTGTTGCCATTGCAAAGGTGCTGGAAGAATGGAAGCTTGGATTTTGCACCAGAACTCTTTAGAAGGACTGAATATCTATGCTTAGAGACCTCCGCGGTGGTGGCCAGAATTTTGAGAGACATCTTCTGCCTGGAAACATTTACTAAAATGGGCACTGCAGAATGGGTTTCTGCAGAAGCTTTCTGTCTTCTATCGTTCAATGTGTAGGTTTGAGGCTTGACATTTATCCCTTTTCCTTATGTTTGATGGTGAAGTAGATTTTAACATCTGGTGGCCTTGTGATAAGGCATTTGTGGGTCTTGATTCCATAAGGCTGATGTTTTGAGCAAGCCACTTGTTTTTATAGCACTGAAATATTTCATAATAGAAATTGTGTGTGTGCATGTTCTGCTCTTGAACTATCTTTTTATGCTAAAGGGTGACGTTTTTGTGTTTGAATTAGATTTTCTGTAGATCTCTTTTCTGAAATAAAATGTTTTTCCTACCATTTTAACAAATACTTTCTGGAAAGCAGCAAAGAATCTGTACTTTGCTTTGTAGTGTACTTTTGGGAAATGGTATAAAGAAGAGAAAAATCAGGGACAAAACAAATTCTCTCTATTTTACGAATGAAGAATTCCTTTCTAAAATTACAGGTAGATTATTAGCATCTTAAAAGGAAATATCCTGTAGTGATGTCCTGGTGATGCCATGGTTGCTTAGCATATTAATTTCTAACGCTCATGTGAATCATACTCACTGTGGTTAGGAAATCCTTTGGCTGAGAGCTGTCATGGTTTGTGAAACTGCCATGTTCTTCAATAGCTATTTTTGAATTTAATATTTTTCAGTAGTTATCTGTTTTTAGTAGATAAATGCAACAGACAGTAACTGTCTTTGTGAATTTGTGTGAATGATTTATGAATCGTTTCCTCTTGTTAGCACACTGATGTTTCTGCCATGCCTATTTTGCTCCTAGCTCTAGTTGCCTGTTTCTAAGCAAGGCTCCTTTACCACCTGACTGAAATGAAATTAAGATATCAGTATCTCATGAGCTGACCCTCAGAAAAAATACAAAAAGGATGTTTCTTGACAGTGTTTTTCTTCAGACTGGGTAATATAATGCTTTATAGGTTCTTTTTTTTGTTATTTTGGTGTTTTTATTTGTTTTTAGTAGAAGGCCCCAAATATTTGTTTCTTCGTTGTTTAGTTTCCTAGTAGATCTTTCAAGAAATGACATTTCAGTGTGGAAGGGGGAGCAAAACCTTTAGTTGGCTTCCATTACAGACTTTCTGTTCATTTTTCTGTCAAGTCTGTTCCCAAATTTCCTTGGTAAAGGTTTGCATTTTTTGCAGGATCCCTTTTGCTCTTTTATTTAAGATGCTGACATCTGGTGGGCGGCTGAGTGGGTACGTAGGGCTGGCTCTCTGGGATCATCAGTATCCTTGGCAGTCAGGTGAACAAATGAGTGAGTAAAGAAAATAAGCTCCCTTGCTTTCTCATTTGTCTTTTGTTTGATTGATGATTAACAGACAATTTTGAGACTTGCATGATCCTCAGATGTCATTTCTGTGGAAAAAACATTATCAGCTGCTGTACTTCTTCACAAAACATGTATGAAAACTTGAGGAAGCTGACATGATCTTGCTGTTTTTAAATTTTAATTTTTTTTCCCATGAGCTATTTGTGTGGGAGATGTAAACCATCTCCCTTACCCATTTTTAATTGATCAGTGCTGAATTATAGGGCAAACCCACAAGAAGCATAGATCTCCTTCGGCTCTTTATGACTTGCTCTTTGCATGTTAATAAACTGTGAAACATAATAAACAGTTTGATTTATAAGTTTTGTGAAGAAAAGGGATGACAATTCCTTTTGATGAGTAGCTCTTTTCCAAAACAAGGCTTAGCAAAATAGCTGAAGAGCATAGTAAGGTCATCTAATTGCTTGACAAAATGACAGCTGTTTCTCTGAGTAGAATAATTATTTTTAGTGACTCAGTAAAATAATTAACAAGCTGTTTGATGTGGAGGCTTGGTCAAGAAATTGTTAGATAGCATCACCTGAAGGAGGCCTCTGGTCTGACCCTGTGCCCAAAGCAGAGCAGGCTGCATGGAGTTTCTGCATTTGAGTCTTGAAAATGGAACTCTAAGGATAGTACCTGTGTCACGTCTCTGGATAGCCTGCCCCATCCACTGTTTGGTTGGTTCACCTGTGTTGGAATTCTCTAGGCTTAATTGACATCCTTAGTCCTGAATACTCTGAATGATGTCATTTTGACACCTTCTAAAATAGGTGTACAGTAACCAGAAGCTGAATAAATTGTGTTTGGGTTTAATGAATAAAAATTTTATTTTAAATGTCCATGTATATGTTTATACATGTATGCATACACATAATGCATTAAAACACCTTTTGTATCAAGATAATATATGCAACATATTTGCATATATAATGTATTACATTTAGCATTACTATATTTTTACATCTGAATCTTACTAGTGCATAGGGTGTATTAAGCCAGCAGACATTTATATACCTCCTTAAATCAAGGCAATGAAGAGATAAAGACAGGTCATGATAAAAATGTGACTGGGTTTATGTATCATAATAGGTTCATTGAAGTTGTTAGATTAGATGTCTGGCGTGGTTTTAACAAATAAGTCTACAGCTGTGTTGTACTGGATTTAAATTCTGGGGATTAAAAAAAAATTCCTGTTGTATAAGAAGATTAAGAGTAAAGCAAATTGAAAAAATACCGAACAAAGACTTTATGTAAGCTTGGTTAGCTCCTGTGATGAGAGTTTAGAATAGTTGCTGCTAGGCTGAGGAATGCCAGGAGCAATGTTGATAGCAGGTGTGAACCTGGAAAAATTTGGAGTCAAAGAACTCTTAAGAGAAGTTAAACTTTCACTCTGGCCTCTTTTTTTGTTTAAAGCTTTTTGTTTAAAGAATGCAGTCTAATGAGTCCTCATTCTCACAACCTGATCTGGAGTCTGTCTGCCTTCCCTTAACTCTTCTTCAACCTGTAGCAGAGGTTTTGAAAGCATGTTTTCTGTCCTCTTTGGAGATACCAGCCAGCTGAGAATATGTAACGGTCATGGCTGTATAGCTTTGAGTCTTAAACCCTAATTAAGCCACTTTTCTGCCCTTGATTGTAATGTGATTTTGGTTCTGAAATCTAGGGTTTTTTTCTTCATTTGGACCAAAAAAAGGTTAGAAAGCTACCCGATTATTAAATCTTGACGTAGATTCCAAAGCTCTCCAGATGCTTTCAGTCATCAAAAAAATTTATCTTTTCATGTGAGAATTTACTAAGAACAGAAGAGAAACAAAATAGGTGTGGATAATGCCCACATTCAAGGAAATCAATTTGAATTACAGCAAAACAGTATGTTTGCATACATATATATATATATACACACACACATATATATATGTGAATGCCACACCTCAAGCTCCTTTCTTTATGGAGGATATTAGGATTGTTTTGATTCTGCCCTTTTTAGCAGAATGATTATTCAAGTCATTACAAACCAAAAATTTCACATGATGAGATTAGGATAAGGGGCAGTACACTCTAAGGTTGTAATCAGTGCAGTGGCCTGCAAAACATGCTTTCCAGGTGACAAGCACATCTTGGAGTGTGCAAGTAAAGGTATTCAAGTAAGTGATGTTTTTTAGAAGGGTGGAAAACCTTACACCAGCTGTTGACAGTAAGGGCACCACTGTTCCTTGGTTGTGTGCTGCAGGTTTCTTGCCCTGCATTGATGAACAGCAACAGGACTGAGCCTTAGGTGGATGCTGCTGGTTTCTTAACTGGAGCTCCCAGTGTAATGGCTTTGTCAGAGTGCTCTGACTTCTTCATCTGGGGAATGGGACTTCTGGCTTTGTTTCTTGATAGTCCTCGCAGCAAGTTCAGGAGCTTCATCCTCTCATGGGGATTGAATATTAAAGGATAAGTAAGTATAGGTTTAGGCTTTCCAAAAGAAAGCTTCTGGCCAGGTGCCGGCATTCCATGGACCATGGGACAGCCAAGCTTTAAAAAGAGGAGCACATGACCCACGGTGCTTTGTGCTTTTGCAGTCTAGCTGTTTTTCCAGGCAGTGGTTAACCACTGGCTGGCAACCAAACTCATTCAGGAGCTGGTTATGAAGAGCTGCATCTCCAGTGGCCACCACTTGTTAAGTGCTCTGTGACCCCTCTGTAGGCTGGTTTTACAGTTTGTACTGTGCTGAAAGGAACAAGCTGTATGTTTTTTGGTAGGTGGTCATCTTCTGGCCAACATTTCAGAGACCTGAGTTGGAAAGTGGCCACAAGCGGTTGGGCTAGCCCATCTAAAAGAGCAGGCAGCTTCTCTGGGGAAGAGAGCAACCTCCAAAACCACATATACTGAAGTTTGTGCAACAACATTTAAATAAGGTGTTGGCTACTTTGCCTCTCTCTAGTGACTTGCAGCAGGGCATGAAAGTAAGTTTTTCATATATCACCCCTCTTGAGTGTCTGGTTGGTAAAACTTAGTGTCTAAGTCACTGCCAAAAGGCAGAAATCTCCAGGGAAGTGCATTCAGGGACGGATGACTTCATTCAGTTCCCACTGACCCTTTTGGAACTTTTGAATCCAGGTAGGAATTCTCTCTTCTTCATCTGGTCTCATATTTCCCCAGAACAGAGCTTCTTATCTATTCAAGCCCAGCAGGTAACATATGACAGGAATGGGGTAACTGGTTGTGCCTGTTAGTAAAAACAGTTAAAAGTGGTTCCTTTTTGGAGCAGGCTACCAAAGTGATCCAGTGTGACAAATTGTGTGATTTACAAAATCTGTTTGGAGTTACAATTAATCAAAGAAAGCACATGTTTAATAGGTGTTCAAGATGGGGGCAGGTTGGGAAATTCCCTCTGTTTTTGTGGAACTATATAAATACTGGACTTCGAGGTTTCTGAGACTAAGAAACAGGAGTTTACACATATACAGCTTAAATCTAGGTAATACAGTTAATTGATTCTAATAAGAGTTGAAGTATACCATTAACTTGTGGTGAAAGCGAAAATTGCCATCTTATCCACCTCCAACACTTAGAATTACTGTCCAATGGACATACACATTAAAAAATAGAGATGCGGGCAGGATTCTGGAGTTGTTTCCAATCTCCTTGTCATATTATGCCATTGTCTTTGTGCCTGCAGCAAACCTTCTTTTACCTTATCAGCAAAATTTTAAAGTAGAGATTGCTCATTCTGAAGATTTAACCCTGTAAAACTGGTTTTTCTCCAAATTACGGAAAGGAATGGGTTTTTTCCCAGTCAGATCCCATAATACAGTTTTGTGAGAAACGACTAATGGCTAACTCACTGTCTTGTCTATGCTTAGTTATGTAAATTTATTTGTAGCTGCAGTTTTGGATCTGAAATACAGAGTCCTGAACTGATAGAATTTATTGCATTCTCCTTTCTCATCATTCAAATATAACTACAAGCTATTTGATCTGTATGATGATTTGATCCTTACCTGAAAACAAGGGGAGGTAGGTAGATTTTTTTAAGTACTATTGTTAAAGGTTTGGTTTCATAGTAGTTATTTTTAGAAGCTCCTCATGAACTAAGTCATGGCTTCTAGTTAGTTTTTTTCCCTTGGAAAAACATTTTTTAGTATACATCCCATATAACGTATACATATTTGTTTATGTAAACAATGGAAAATACAGCATTGTTAGGGGAAGGTAAACTGAGGAAGGAAGGAAAATACAATGCAATAAAAAAGAGCTTTAAGAGAGCATTCATTATTTTGATTGTTTTCTTTTGTTTTTCTTTAAAGGTGTTGTACATTTAAATATACTAAATGCTGATTGATTGTTGTTTAATTGTTCGATGTTTCCAGTACGGAAATGTGAGGGCTTTGTGCGTGAATAGTATTAGTGAGCATCTAGACCTATCACATGCACTAAGCTGTTGGGTTGTTTTTAAGTTTGTTTTATACTCTTTTGCAGCTCTGCTATGTGTGTCTTGTCTGTCTTCTGTCCAGTTCTCTTAATTATGAAGTAGAATAAAATTGCTTTTAATGACTCGTCTCGCAGCATCCTAATTTCATTGTTTTCTTTTGCCAATTCTGTCCTCAGTTCCATTACATCTTAAAAGGATGCTGCTGAAGTTGTTTAATAACAAGCTTTTTAAACTGAGAATTTTGGAGCTCCAAACTTTCTTTCAGTGTTGCTTTTCTCTGAGTACTTGATTGCCAGCAATTCACAGATGACAATTTGTCTGCAATCCCAACACCCAGATTTATCACAAGGATGTCAGCTTTACCTCATTTTAAAAAAAGACAAACCAAAATGAAACAAAATAAATCCCCAAAATAAAATCTAATATTTAAATTTTATGCAGAAGTTATCGATAAGGAGGGGAATCAGAAAGCCTAAAAGACCAAGTAGAGGCCCAAGAACACAAACATGTGAGTGAGAGAATTGTCAAGTCTTCTGAGAAGACCTAAACACCAGCAGTTTCTCTCACTTTTGTTTAGATTTGTTTCTACTTTGGCATAGCATCTGAAAAGCCAGTTTCTACTTTTCCACTTGCAGATTGTTCTTCCCAGTCGTTGTCACATCTCTGAGCTGTGGAGGTGGAGTGACTCACCTTTTCCTGACAGCCTCCTGTTAGAATCCAGGCTAAAGCAATATTTCTTGCAAAAGTCAGCACTTGCCTGCATGGATTTTATTTGGTGAATGGCCAAGATGTGATGGGTGGGTGGGAGAGGGGCAGATGCCGTTCCGGCTGTGCCATAAAGGAGGGAGGATTGCTGGCTCGCCCTGGCTGTCTTTGTAACATTGCTGATCCAGTTCAGGAAGTGTTCATTTGGTCAGAGGAACTGATGCTTTTCTGAAGGTGTTTGCAAGAAAATCCAAGTGTGACTCATCAGCTGAAAAGCTGATGAACAGCAGGGTAAAATTAAATCGGGGCATTTTACCTTGGAATCAGTCTAAACTATTTCTGAAAACATAATCAAATGAGACTTAGGGTTGTAAAACACCTTTAGATTAATTCATAGCTGTCTTGGGGTGATTTTATGTTGATACTTTATTCCCTAATCATCGGTTTTCTGCCCAGAAATGGCTGTGGTATCTTTAAGAAGAACCAGCGGGCGGGACTGGTACCTGGGAACATCGGGCGCTGTCTGTGTTCAGTCTCTCTCCGGTGTGCTCTGGACAGCCTGGAGGATGAACTGGGAAAGCATTGGTGTGGTGGTGGGAGTGTTTGGAGGTTTTGGTTGGTTGGTTGGTTTTTTTTATTTTCGTTGTTGTTTTCTCTTTTTGTGGTTTTGGTTTTTTTGGTTTTTTTTTCCCTTGAACTGTTTTCGGCTTGGCTTGTTTTTCTTTTCGGCCCCTACGGGGAGCTGGCAGGGGGACCGCCCTGAACATAAGACTTCTGAGGAACTGAACCAACACAAGAAAGAACATTAAACTCCACCAACTTCGCCTGCTGCGAGGAGAAAGACCCATGCCAGAAATTCGGCAGGTTCCCACCTGCTGCATGAACTCTTTTCTCCTCCCTTCCCAGAAGGGCAGCTGCCACCTTTGCCTCCCGAACGTGTGGCAAGGTGGGGGTGGGATGTAAGGTTAATTTTCTTTTTTCTTTTCCTGTGCTTTGCGGGTATCTTGCTTTGTTAATAAACAGCTTTACCTTTTTTTCACTTTCATCCCCTGTTTCTCGGTTTGTAAGACAGGTATCTGTTAAGGAAGGCAGGAACCTCCCTTGAAATGAAAAAAAAAAGAAAAGTGTAAGCCTCCCCCTTTCAATCCGAATTATTATATTTTGAAAACACAGGGCTCTCAGGCAGAGATATGGGAATAGGAATAACAGTTCTTTACTAATATGTATAATAAGGTAAACCAACAATAATAACTACAGTATTAACAACAGAACAGAACAGGGACCTCGTCTCGGCCGAGACAGGAAAAAGTGGAGGAGAGGTGGTGCCTCACAAACCCCTCAGCTGGCACTCAGTCCCGGAGCTCCTGCAGGGCTCTGAGGAAAACACCCTGCTGGAATGGCAGGGATGAGGAGGAATCCCGGGCTGGTGGATGGGATGGATCAGCAGCTCCATGGTGGTCAGCTGGTGCTGCAGCACGTCCTGCAGGACAGGGGAGCGCCAGCCTCAAATGGAGAACAAGGAGAAGAAGCAGCCGCTCCATCTGGATGATGGCAAAATCCTCTTCTCTCCAGCAGGAACAGCTCTGAGAGTGTCTGTCCCACTCTCCTGCAGAAGGACCAAAAGAAGTCTAGTTCCCTTCCAGCTGCCCCCCCCAGGCCCAGCCAATTCTTTGTCTTTTTTAAGCACCCGGGAAATACCAGCCGTCAAGTCTTCTCTCAGTTAAATGGGGAAAAATTCCACTAGCTGAGGAGGAACAGAAAGAAAGGACACCTAACCCCCAACACCCTGATATCCATTTCTCTTATTGTAAGAAGAAAAGGGAGTTATTGAAGTCCTTTCTTCTTAGAGGAAACACTCATTCCAGGGCATTTTCCGCTGAAATTTGTCTCCAAAATCAAGACTATAGCTATAATACAAAGGCTAAACTGTTTACAGAACTGCTGTGGGCAATAGCAAAAATACTGAAAGTCAGGCCTCAGGCTGTAAAAATTGAGACCGGTTGCTTGCTCATCTGAAATATCCACTTTGATTTGAGTGAGGCTGGAGGTGCTTGAATATCAGTGCATGCATAAATGTTGGTTATATGTTTTAAGGAAATTGTATCTCTTAACTGATAAGAGGAGGAAAGTTTTAATTAATCTGTCACTTGAAAGAAAACTTTGAAGTAACAAAAAGCTGTTATGTACTCCTTTTATGAGCCGAGAGAGGAAGCGTGACTTGTGAGCCTCAACAGTAATGGATGGAAGCCTTGAGTTTTCCGTTGCTGTAAAACTGGTGTTTGACACCGGTAATCAGTCAAGTGATGACCTCCTTTTTAAGAGGGATGTTGGGATATGGATCCTATTTTAGGAGTAGGGCATAGAGGAGAGAAAGCTGCGGCAGCAACTGATGTCTGATGGATAGAACTAATTTAAAAAGAAAAAAAATTGAATTCCAAGTCTGGATGTAAAACCAGGTGAGAAGAGCAATCTAATTTATCAAAATGAAAACTGAAAAGTGCCTTATTTGCCTCCTCAAAGAATAAATACCAGGCAAGTAAAGGCATGGCAAATATCTTGTCTGTTCGCAGATAGGAAACTCTTGGAGGCATGTTTTTGGCAGTACTTGGGCAGGCTTGGGGCAAGCTGAGAAGATAGATTTTTTTGCCTTCAGATGTGTAGACTGCAGAACTAATTTTCCAAGGAGGTAAATACAAGATGGGTTCATAATTGCAAACAGGAGAAATGTAATAATGACCTGTAACGTAGAAGAAGTTAGATCAAATTTCTCTGTTCTAATGATGGGATTTGAATTCTGCTTGCACCTGGTACTCCCAATGCCTTAACCACATACCCTGAGGGAAATACAGTGGAGTCTGGTCATACCATATTTGATAGACAATAAGACTCGTTGCAAATACAGCATAAATTATTTTGTTGTTGATTTCAGGATATGACATTTGGTGCTATCAAAACATAATTAAGCCTTAAACTTGATTTGTAAAAACTTTTTAAGCCTGTTGTGAGCAAGTGTTTTCTTTGAAAAACTGGTTGTTATAGTTTGGGATTTCATAGATAAAAATGCAATAATATTTGCAGAACTAATAAAGGATACAGTTGGAAATTGTTTCTTCTTGATGTTAAATTGTGATAAAAGTAAAGGATAAGTTTTTTGAACCCTTTTCGAAGATTTTGTTTCAGCAGGACTGGTAAAAACTAAGGATCCTGGATGCCATTGGGTAGTGCTGAGCAAGTTTACATTGTATCTGCTTATGGTTGTCTTTGCTCCTTGCATTCAGACCCACTCTTAGGCTCTTCAAAACAGAAATTTTCAAGAAGGAAAGAAATTGGTTCATGCCAACAAATAAGGAGTACGTAACGCATTTTGATATCTTCTCATTTTTGACTGAGATGACTGAGTCTGTGGAGAAAGAAACCCTTGTGAGGAAGATCACTAAGTAATGTGGGTAGGAGCGATAGCTCCTGTCTTCCTGTGGCAGCTGAGGCTGGTGTACAAGGCTACAGGAACCTTTGGGGAATACTGTGCTGAATCTGGAGCACAGGCTTTGTTTATCCCTTACTTACTTGCTTTTTAATTCCAGAGAATAGTTCCAGAGAAATCTGCAAGTTAAATTTCAGTGTGATACCACTTTGGCTGCCATCAGCTTTTATCTCCGGAATTAGGCTTCTGGCTAGGTATGAGCTTGTCCAGGGGGTTGAAAGAAAATGGAAGTAATTGTGGGTGTTGGCACCACTCCATCAGAGTGTAATTTGTTTTGTTTGTATTGTGCTTGTCCAGAGTACCAAGATTTGCCTTGAATTCTTGCCTTTATTTTGCTTTTTGCGGGAGTGTGGGTGGGGAGACCTCCCAGGAACTCTGTCCTTTTGCCAAGCCCTGTGGTTCTGGTGCTGCTCACCTAAGATTCTCCTGCCTGTCTGGGCTGCTAGATTGCCAGGATCCATCCCACCAGGTCCAGAGGGGCTTAGGCATGTCTTCTATACCAATGAAAAATCCTGTTCTCACTTACTGTGCAGTCAGTAAACTCTTATTATTCTTGTGGGATTTGTTTTCATGTCAGTGTTGTCTTTTTTGCTATTCTTAACTTGCTCTAACAGTTTTAATTCTTATTTTAGGGCCAACAATACAATATAAGGTTCATTTAGAAAAAATCAACACCCATTGACCCTCCAAAGAAGCCCCACTCCCACCCCCACTTCTCACCTAGCCATCTTACTATGCGAAACATTGTGTCACTGGTTTCCTAGCTCAGAGACTGCTTTTGATCATGTCAGCAGTCAAGTAGCTGTCTTTCTAAAGATGATCTTCAAGAGTAGGAACATGGAAGATTTTACTTGCTGCTCTGTGGCAGGTGTTGTAAGAACCAGATTTGAATAGTTTTCCTGAGTTGATGGGAAGAGGCAATAAACAACTTCCTGAGTGTTTTCTGAAAGCTAGTGATTCTCTTGTAAGAATAAAGGGGAAGACTAAAGAGAAAGCCTTATAATTACAAATTAATCTTTATGTGGTTTAGCGTTTCCTAGTTAAAAACCCCATAGATTTGGTAATGTGTACGTTGCAGATTCATTCTTTGGCTTTATTTTTATTAACAGTATATGTCATAGGATACTAAGTTTTCTTCCTAAGCCAGGTGGTACAGAAATCTAAAATGGATGTGGGTTTTTTGAGTCTTCAGAAAAGGGGAGTATGTTGAGTCAACTGTTCCCATGACTACAATTACATATCATAAAAAGGATACAAAAATTCCACTGGAAACTGTCTCAACTTTTTCAGACCTATGCTGCCAAATCTCTTAATGATGTCTAAACTGGTATGGTGTCAAAAACATAGAAGGCTTTGAATTTAGTGTGCCATGTCCCCCTTGTTGTTCTCCTTGTGCTTTGAAAGGAAAAAGTGCACCTGGGGTAAGAAAGGCATGCAGGCAGTAGGGGCCTGCCCACCTCCTTGGGCTGTGGCCCTTGAAGTCTATAGGAGATGCTGTGCTATGTGTGAATTTTGCCTTTTCCTTTATGAAAGTGGGGAGGTCAGAGCTTCCTTTAAAATAATGTCTATTGTTTCTGTTTTACTTTGGAGAGACTATTTAAATTGTAAGTGGGGAGTAGGTGGATGTCACTAATTGCATATGGGGATTCTGACTACGCAGGTATGTCTTTCAGAGAAGGTTTCATTTTAGTCAGTAAGGGAGTATCAAGGCCAGAAGATTAAAAGAATGTAGAAGTAAAATAGCAGTTAAACTAAAATGATGCATGTCTTTTTGAATTGTACAGCTTTGTACATATGTACAGCTTTGTGCTGATGGTTTGTTTTAGTCTGCTTAGAAACTTTCTCTTCCCTCTGTTATTTATTGTCTGACACCTCAAATGATGCTTAGTTTCTTGAATAAAAAGATAACAACCATGAAATTTGTTGGGCTCTTTTTTAGGGGTGGTTTGTTTGTTTTGTGTTTGGAGTGTTTTTGTGTGTGTATTTCTGTTTTTATTTTTACTTTTACAGAACCTTTGGTAGGTCCCTCTTCAATATACTTCAAAAGTATTCTTGAAACTTCCCATACTGAGTTTCCCTTTTTTTGGTGCTCAGAATAGTGACTGTTGGTCTTTTTGCTTTTGGTATTAGCAGGTTTACTTACAATACGGGGTGTTAGTTAGGTGCAGTGCCTAGATTTGGTTTAAGGATGCAAGATTAGATTCTCTTATAAGGAACATATAAGTAATGGGCAAATGGCTTGTAAAGCAACTGTTGCAGTTTGGCTGCAGTAGCGACC
>VWYI01026339.1:2253-17280 GCA_013399455.1 Anthoscopus minutus
TCCTCTCCTCTCCTCTCCTCTCCTCTCCTCTCCTCTCTTTTCTGTCTCTTCGGCTGGGTTTGGTGTTTTTGCTGTTTGTTTGTTTGTTTGTTCCGGGGTTTTTGTTGGTTTCGGAGGTTTTTTATTTGTTTCGGGTGTTTTGTTTGTTTCGTGCCTTTCGGGTTTTTTTTTGCCAGTTTCGGCTTTTTGCATGCTGCGTGCCTCTTTGCTTGTTTCGTGCCTTTCTGCGTCTTTCCTTCTTTTTTATTAGTTTCAGCCTCTCCGTTTATTTCGGGTTTTGCTGCTGCTTCGTTCTTTGCCGTTCGTTGCAGTTTTTTTCCCCTTTCTTTCGCGTATTTCTCCTTTTCTAAATATTTCCCCCACCCCTTTTTTTTCCTCCCAAGGGCCTCCCCCTGCTCCACCAGCCCGTCGGGGCGGCGGGGCCAGATGCGGCCTCGGCTCAGCCACATCTTGAACTTTTTATGAAAAATGTGGAAAATATTTTCCTAGGGATGATAGATTGCCGACCGCAAATTCGGAGCCCTGAATTTCGCTCCGCAAAGGGGGGATTTAAAAAAAAAAATTATATATTTATGAACGGGGTGGGGGAAAACAGAGGAAAAATAAGAGGAAAAACCGGGGGGAAAGGGAAGAGGAGGCGGCTCGGATCCGACCTCCTGGGTTCTCCGGAGGAATCCGGGAATTTCGGGGCTCCGGGAGCACCGGCAGCGCCAAGGCCGAGCCGCGCCGGCTCCAGGGGGGCACAAGCGGGCCGTGGCAGGGGCGGTGCGGGCCCTTTCATCCTTCCAAAAGCCCGAGTAAATCAGCCGCACGCGCTTCCCCCCGCGCCATCATTTATCCTTAAAATTCCGATGTCACTTCTCCAAATCCCCTTCGTCGGGAGAGAAATTGGGGCCCCTTAAATTACCGGGGACTGCGAACTGGCAGAGGGAGGCGGGAGCGGGGTTCGGGGGGGGAACACCGCGGCCTCTCCCAGATTTCGGGATGCCGCAGGGAGCGCCGATTCCTGCGCCCCGCGATCCAGGGGTTTAGGCAAGCCGGCGTTGGGAAAAGCGCGAATTCCCTCTGTTTCACCCCAAAAGCTGCCGCGGGTGGCTCGGGGCTGACGCTTTGTTCCCCAGGGGCTCTGGCCGGCGCCGAAGGGGCCGCGTACCCCCCAAAAATGGAGGAGTGGCCCGGCGTGAGCAGGAGCGGCTTTCCCGGGCCGGGCCCCGCGGTCAACGGGCTGGACAAGGCCGCCATGGACGGCGACATCAAATACCCGCAGGTGAGGGCAGCGGGGACGCCCGGGAACACCGGGGGACACCGGGGGACACCAGGGGAGGGCGAGGCGGCCGGGACAGGCGACGCCAAATCCCCGCAGGCGCGGGCTGGGGGCAGGAGGGGACAGGGAGGGGCTGGGGAGATGGGAAGGGAGGACGGGGAGGCCCGAGTGGCTTCTGAGCCTCTGTCCCCTCCTGTCCCCAGCCCGGGCTCTCCTCCATGGGCACCTTCCTGCCGGCCTGCGCTTACCCCCCCTCGGGCCAGCCCGGCGTCTACGGCGGCTCCCCCGGCGCCTACATCGCCCCGGGGCCCCCCTGGCAGCCGCAGGGAACCCCCCTGGGCCACCACGGCCACGGCGCGACCGTCCCCGGCGGCGACCTGGCCGCGGCCTTCAAGCAGCCCGGCAGGGAAGGTGAGCGGGGACAGCGCGGGGACAGGGCCGGGAGGGACCCCCGGGCTCGGGAGGGGCCGCCCCGCTCGGGGGCTTGGAGCGATCCCTTCCCCATCCCGGTGTTCCGTGCGTCCCCGGTGAGCGGCTGGGATTTCCCTCCCCGCCCGCCGGGAAGCGCCGGGGAGCGGGGAAGATTCCCGGGCTGCTCTCCCCGCGTTCCCCCGAGCTGGCAGCGGCTCCGGGATCCCGGAGCTTTTCTGGAAAAGCAGGAGCCTTGACGGGGAATCATTAATTCCCGGCAATTACCGATTGATTATCGAGTGACAGCAATGGTTTAACGATTTGTTTATGGTTGCTGGTTATCATCGTGAGCTGTCGTTTCAGTTAATTGCTTCCCGGGATTTTTCATGAGTTATTTCCCTGCGAACGCTCCGCCGGGAATCCCGCGGGAGAAATCTGAGGCTGGCAAAGGGGGGCGTTGCTTTTATCTCCCGTTAATTATTTGGCCTCGTTAATGGAGCTCGATTCCCTCGTTTTAAAAACCCCGATTTTCCCGCCCTGGCTACAAAACCCCCTTCGGGATTTTTGTCATTTTCTCCGCGTTATTTGACTTTCCGTTATTTTAATTCATTTGCAAATAATTCCCGGTTTATTCGTCTTCTTTGGTTTTTTTTTAACGTTGGTTTTTCTGGAGTTTAAAATTTTTCCTTGGTTGTTTTTTCTATTTTGTTATTTTTTTCCCCCTGTTTGTTTAGGGGTTTGGTTTTTTGGGGTTTTTTTACCGTTTTTAACCTGCTGCGAGTTGTAACCTCAGCTATGCCAGGGAGGAGCGATTGAGGGTGAAAATAATTAATTTAAACCGATTACTTAAAGATTGAAAAGAGAGGGAGAGAGAAGGAAAGAAAAGGAATAAAAAATTAAAAAAAAAAAAAGATAAAGAAGCAAGAAAGAAAAAGAGAGAATATAAAAGGACCTAGGCCACCTTGGCGTATTTAACATATTTTCGAGATATTTTAAATTATTCGGAGCCCACATTTTCAAACTGTTTTGTCCCCAGACCTTCCCTAAACTTTCGCAGGTTTTCGATTCATTGGTGGGGTTTCTTCGTATGTGGTTTTTAAATTGGTTTGTTTGTTTGTTTGTTTGTTTTTTAATTATTTTTCTCTTTAGAGTTTATTTTAAATTTTTTCCCATTTTTTTTCCTTTTGGATCGGTGTTCTGGTGCTGGGGCGAGGAAAATGTTGGATGATCCGACAGACGAGCCGGAGCGGGAAGGGTGGGGTGGGCCGGGGGAACCTGCAGCGAGCGGGAAAAATGGGAAGAGTCTGGAGAGAAGGAAGGAAAACCCGACGGACCCAGCCAGGCAATTCCAGCCCTTTCCTGGATTTGCCCCGAAAACTCTCCCAGCGCCTCCAGCAGCCCCGGGACAAACACCCCGCCCTGCCTGGGGGCGGAATTCCCGAGGGCTGAGCTGGGGTGGGATGGAGCTCAGCAGGAAGGGACACTCGGGGCGGGTTTGGGGCCGTCCCCGTGCTCGGGGTCCCTCCATCCCCTGCCTGCTCTGTCCTTTTCCCTCTTCCCCCCGCGCAGGGCTGGACAGAAAACCCCCCAGCCCCCTGGGCAAAGCTCCGGAGCCGCTGAGCGCCATCCACGGCATCTCCATCCCGACCTCCTCGTCCTAGAGCCGCCGAGCAGCTGCCCAGGGACTCCTGGAACTCCCGGAACCTCGGGACCGGCCCCCGCAGCCCGGGCGGTGACAAGGTGACGTTCTGCCCTGGCCGGACATTGCCGGAGGGACCCTCTGCCTCCATTGGGATCGGAAAGGGATGACGGAAGAGACTCAGCCTTCCTCCTTTATTTTATTTTTATTTTATTTTATTTCCTCCCCCCCCACCGCTTTCCGTTTTTCCTTCTCCTCCCCCCATATTCCCGGGAACTGTTGGACGCTGCGATTCCCTCCGTCCCCAGGCGCTGCCGGGAGCATTCCCGGCTCTCTCCCAGCCCAGGGAGAGAAACCCCTTGGCTTCCCCAAGGAGCGTCCGTGCTGGAGGCCTCTCTCCAGCCCCTTTTCCAGCGCCTCCACTCCGGGATGGAAACGGACCAGAAGCGCCAGGACGTTTTATGGGATATTTTTATAGTAAGGAGCCATAATAAAAAGTGACAGCCTTGGGCACGCTGCCGTGCCCTCCCTCCCTCCTCTCTCCGGGAGCGGGAGATGGGATGCCTTGGAACAGCTCCCTGAGCTTCCTCCCGGGATTCTCCCGCATCCCGAGGCTCCGTGGCCACCTCCCCTCCCCAGGACGGTCCCCGTGTCCCCCCCCCGGCCTGGGATGCGTTTGGGATGGGATTTCGCATTCCCGGGCTGCCGCTGCCGCTGGCGCGGATCCCTTCATTGTGTGGGAAGGGGCAGGTCCTGCGGCGGGGCAGGGAGGGAAGGTCCTGGCAGAAGAAAACTCGCCGGGATTTCTGCGGAGAGCGCTCCTCGGCGGGAGGGAGGGAGGGAGCCGGGAGATGCCGGCCGCAGCCCGCCCCTGGAAATAATTCCGGCTCCAGCCTCGGCCTGGAGGAATCGGCTTCTGCCTCTGCTGGAGCCGGGCGTGCATTCCCAGTGCAGGGCTCAGCAGGGAAGGCTGGGGAATTCCGGGCAGGATCTGCAGCCCCAGAGCGGCTGAGTGGATTTTGGGGATGCGAGGACGGAGGAGTGGCCCTGGCCCGTCCCCGGCCGCGTTTCTCCATTGAAAGCCGCATTCCAGCGTGTGGAAGAGGGGCTTTGGGAATGACAAGGCGAGGCCAAACCCATAAAGCGAGGTGTTCGCACCAGCTGGGGCTCGTCGTCTCTGTGTTCCGGGCAGGAATATCCCTCTGGATGTGCAACTGGAATGAGAAAGGCTGGAGTCCGGCCCTTTCCGTTCTTGTCCTGCCGGGATGGTGCACGAGCACCTGAGTTATTCCCTTCCGAGTCTACCTGGGAGCTGCCAAATCCCTGGGAAAAGGGCTGGATGCTGGGCAACCCCCCCAGCAGCCACGGGGCATTCCTGGGCACTGCCTGGGATTGAAAATGTGCCGTTTCCATGATTTCCAGGGAGAAGGGGTTTTCTCCTTTAACATCCCCGAAATCTGGAATTCCTGGGGCAGGCAGGGCGCCTGAAAACCCCAATGCAGACGCCCTAAACCGGCTGGCACCTGTTGGGCGCGTCCTAATCGTGGCTTGGGGTGCAGAGGGATAAAGGAGGGGCTTTACTGGGTGGGAGAACACCCTCGGGACATGTATTCCCATGGGAGCACAGGGAAAATCCCTGGAGGAATTCAGTGCCTGCCCCGTGCCCTCGGCTCATGGGAAAATGCTGGGAGCGGAGACTCACCCCNTTTTAGGCAGAGCCACAAAACAGGTGGCCCAACAGAATCCAGGGAAACTTTGGCTTGGTGGGAGCAGAACTTTTGGAACTGGGGGTGGAAGCAATCAGCTCTGACCCTTGTGCAGCCACGGCCCTGTCAAAACCCATCCCGTGCCTCGGCACAGGGCAGTTTGCCTGGAATGGGCATCTCAGTGCAGGAAAAATCCCGAGGCTGCGACCCTTCCCATCGGCTCTGCCTCTCCATGTATCCTCAGCACCCTCTGAGAGCATGGAACAGGCTGGGGAATGTTCCTGGAGGATTGCTGCTGGAGCACAGATAGATTTCCTTCCTGGCGCGGTGCTTGGAATCCCAAGGATTTGATCCCAATTTCTTTGCTGCGGGAAGGGGCTGGGGGAGTGGGGCTTGCAGATGCCTGGCAGCAGCACAGGATCCGCTTTTCCCGGGGTTCCGGCGCTCCTCGCCCTGGGTTGTGGCTGGAGAAGCTGGAAGGGGCTGGAGGGGATCCCCTCGGAGATGGGGAATGGCCCAGGGAAGATCCAGGCTCATCATCCTGTGGATGATCCCAAGCTACCAAAGACTGGGCCCTCACAAGCCCAGGCTGGAAAAGAGCTGATCCGAAGTTCCCAAAGTTGGATTGACGCAAATCCTTTGGGTTCTCCAGAGCTAAATCCCTCTCCTTGTGCAGGAACTCGGAAAAATCCGTGCCCAGCTCTCCGGAGAAGCCGCAAATCCCCCCTCATTTGCGGGGCTATAAACCTGCTCCCAACTCCTTAAACTGTCCTTGGAAATGGGAATTTGACTCGTCCCAGCTCCCTCAGGCACTTTGTGGCATTCCCTCTTAACGGGGAGTTTTTCATTTCTGGGGGAATCTGGCAGGTTCTCACCTCTGGAAACCTTCCCCCAAAAGTTTTCCACCGCTCCCAGCCCATGGTCCAGGAAAATCCCACCTCCCTTCCCATCGAGAGGCTGGAGAAGGGGCTTTTATTCCCTGGAGAGGCTTTTATTGCTGGGAGAGGTTTGGAATGGGCAGGTTTCAAGGGAAAGCATCGAGGATCGGTCCGGGACATGTGGGATCAGCCATTCCCTGGCACCCAACGGCTGCCGGAGCGCGGCCGAGGCGGACTTTTGACTGAACTCTCCATAATTTGCAGAAAACGGGATGATAAATGGCAGGAAAAATTCCCTGAGCTCCAGTCTTGATTTTGGTCCACCACCAAGCATCTCCATGGGCTCGGGGCTACTGGCAGAAGCTTCCAATGGATTTTGGAGGAATTGGGGAGGAAGATCAACGACATGGCCAACCAACTTTTCCTCCTTGTTACCGCTGGCAGGAATTTCATCGTTCCCACGGGGAAAGCCTCTCTCCTCCTTGCCATCCCTTCTCTTGCGGCAGGAGAATGGAATCCCTTTGAATCCCAAAGCTCCCAGAGCTGGCAAGGAGCAGCGGAGCTCTCGGCCTGTTCTGGCACCGCGGCCCCAGAAAATGATGTCATGCGGGACTTCCACGCCAGAGTTTTCCCCCTTTCCTCTTCGGATTTGTGGCCGTGTCAGAGCTGCTCTCCGGAGCGGGTCTGGTTTTGATATTCCATATTTACGTTCCTCATTTCGGGGCTGGCTGGAGCCCCCGTCGATCCCAGCCTCGCCGCTGCCGCTGGGAAGGAGCGAGGAAGAGGAGCTGGGATGAATGGATGAATGGATGGATGGATAGATAAATGGATGGATGTTGGATTCCTAAACATCGGGAAGCAGCCCTGAAATAGTCCCTGCTCATTTCTTGGGAGCTGCAGCCGGCTCCGCTCCGCTCCTGTGCCCCTTCCCGCAGTGAACACCTGCCTTTGTCAGGAAGGAGCTCGGAGCTGATGCTGCAGCTGACAAGCCTCATGAATCCGTGGAAAAATCCCTGGGAAGTGCAAGACCCAAGGTCCCAAAGTACCCATGCCCGTGGGATGGTGAGGAGAGCGATTTGTCAAAGGTTTCCCTGATCCCAGGAGGAGACAGGAGGCTCATGGAGATGGATCCGCATTCCTTGGGCTGCTGTGTGCTCCCGTGGGATAAAGCGGGAATAAACCAGGCGGCCTTGGAGAACCCCGGCTGCCCAAAACATTTCCTGCAGGAACACTCAGGAGCCAGCAGGGAATCCTCAGATCCTTTGGCTTCCTTGGATTTCCCAGAGCCAGATTTTGGGGTTGGGAAGCGTTGCCAGCGGCCCCGGCAGCGTTAACGTGGCGGGAGGCAAGGTCAGGTTACGGATGAGGCCGCTCCGAAGCCTCTCCTGGAGAGCCAGAGGTTTGGGGAAAGGGGTGAAGTGTGCCGGGAGAAAAAGAAAAAAAATCCCGACAAAGTGCTGGGAATAAAATTCCCCTGGTGGGAACTTGGTTGCCATGGAGGCAGCCGGTGAATTCCAGAGCTGTGCTCCCCAAAGCCAACGCTCCCCCTGGAACCGGTGGCCAAGGCTCCCACGTTGGTGGGGTTCGGGATCCGCCAGAATTCCCAGCTCGGATCCCAGGGGAACCCCGCATGCAAAACTCCCAATAAAAGCGTTTTCACCCCAGATTGTGTTCCAGGTGAATCCATGGATCCCTCCATTAATCGTCCCCTTGTTTCTTTGCGCGATCCCAGTGGATCCCTCAGGTTTGTGGCGGGATTCAGCCCCAGATCATTCCCACCGCAGGTGTCCTGCTCTCTGGGGAATTCTTGCCAGGAAGCCATTCCCTGAGAGGGGGAGGCAAGAGATGAGTCCATGGAAGGATGGTCGGAATTCCCCCCTTTTCACCCACTGGGTTGACCCCAAGACCCTTCCAAGGAGTTCTGCACCTCCAGGAACTTCCCTGCCTTATGAATATTCCCTTTCCTTCCTTCCACCTGGGATGAGGTGGGACCACCCAGCTCTATCCAGCCTGGGAATCACCTCCAGGACAAAATTCCATGCCAGCAAGAGCTCCCAGAGCCAGAGCTGCTGAACTCCATCTCGCTCTGGGATTAAATTCCCTCCTGCTTCCCAAGCAATAATGAAACGCCAGCGCTATGGAGAAGCCGTCAGGAATCCCACAGTTTTCCAAACACCGCGGATCTCTCTCCATTCCAAGGAACGAGCCGGGTTGCTCGTGGGGCTGGAAGCATTGAGTAAGCACCGAGATCCCCAAACAAAACTCCATCGCTGCAGGGAACAGGGGAAGGAGCTGCGGGACGGGAGCGCGCCGCATTCCGAATGCGGAATTTCAACTTCAAAAATCCCCCAGCCCTAAAAAGAGTTAACGGAGCAGGGAACATTTCATCCTGAGTAACGCGGGGCTGGAAAGGGATCGGCTTTTAAGGGAATTGCCCGTAACCACAACAATATTTGGGGGCTGAGCAGCGCCTAGATTGGGTGCAGATGTTCCACTGGCGCTCGCATGCATCCCAAAGGGAAAAAAAAACCCTTTTCTCCCGGAGTTCCCGGCGCTCCGGAGTCGCCTGAGCTTTGCAAACTGATTATGGACACTAATTACTCGCTGGGCCCGGCTCTACAAAACCCGGGCTCGGGCCTGTCCCTCTCCCTTTCCACATCCCAGCAGTTTTTTTAGGAGCAGAATGCGCTGATTTATCGGAATTCCCAGCTCCTCTGTTAACTCTCCCGCTCCCGTTCCAAGCATCCTGGGCCGGCTGAGGATGGGATGCTTTGGGGTTTCCCTGCGGTTTTTCCCACTTCCATTCCAAGCATCCCAGGGCAGGTGAAGCTGGAATGCTTTGGGGGATTCCCTGAGCTTTCGTTGCTGTGGAGAAAGGAGATGCCTTAGCTCTTCCCGTCGCACTCTCCCACTGATTTTTCCATGGAATTCCCAGGGGCTCGGGCTCTGGATGAGGCCAGGAGTGTTGGGATCACCTTGACAGTGTCAATGGGTTGTTTCAAACATTTCTATTCCAAGTCTTTTCCCTGTTATTCCTGCAGGGAATAGTGCCAGAGTAACGTGATCCAGAGGAAATATTCCCATTAAAACAGAGCCCAGGCTTTGGGAATGAAGGACCCAGGCAAGGACTGGGAAAATCCAGCTGGAGGACTGCTCAGGGAACTTTTTTATGGAAGACGTTCTGCAAGGAATGGCTCTGGAGAGGGAGAGGGATTTTTTGCTCCATCCACGGCATTAATTCCAGGGGCTGGGAGCGGATTGGAGCCTGGAATGTGCCTCCCAGGTTAATAAATCTCTACAGGTTTATTGTTCGGGATAAAACCCACTTTCCCCAGCAAATAACCAGGATCATTCGGGGTTAGAGCCATTCCTCAGGAAATGCTTCATATCCAACGTTTTTATTGGTATCCAAGGAAATTCCTGCTCCGAGGAACACGGGCCCGCAACTTTTATCTGCCTTTAAAACAAAATCTGTTATCTTTTATGGCCACTTCCAGAGAGTCCCACCATCACTTTCCATAAAATTCAACAACATTCCTCCTCCAGCCCGGAAAATCAAGACCAGAGCCGGGGGAAAAATGAAAATGCCTTTTTTATTTTTTTCTTTTTTGGGATGGGGGGTGTGGAAAATTTAGGAATTTCTGAGTTGTTTCCATTTCAAAGCCTCTGCTCTCCCCCAGCTGGGGCCTGGCAGAGCCCCCTCAGATGCTGCCACTAATTCCTCTGGAATTGCTTTAAAATGGTTCTGTGGGATAAGTTTTCCACAATATCCTCAGCCTGAACCGGGATCCCGCTCTCCTTGACACGTGCAAAGCTCCCAATAAAAGCGTTTTCACTCGGGATTGCATTCCAGGTGAATCCAGGGATCCCCGGCCCCTCGGTTCTTTGCACAATCCCGATGGATCCTTCAGGTTTCTGTTGGGATTCAGCCTTGGATCTTTCCTATTGCAGGTGTCCTGCTTTTCTTGGGGAATTCTTGCCAGGAAGTCATTCCCTTTCCCGATGCTGCAGGAGTGACACCACAAACCGGCAGCCTCCTTCCTTTTTTTTCCCCTCATCCCGTTTTCCCAGATGGGAAGAGCCCAGCGTCCCATTCCCACACAGCTCCAAGCACTGCAGGGATCCTGCTCTCCTCCAGAGCCATTGCTCCGTATCCATTAGCCAATCTTTCATGGAGCCGCCCCATAAATAACCAACCCTGGGGAGAGCCCGGGAGCTCATTAAATCCATGGAAATTTCCTCCGGGAAGCCAGGATATTTTTTCCCCCGGGCTTTTGAAAGTCTTCAGGGGCGGCTCAGGGACAGGACACAATTAACAGCAAATCTGCCAGCATGTTCATTTTCCCTGCTGGAATTCCCTCACCCAGCCGGAGCCCGGGCCAGGAGAGAATGGGTTGGATCCCTCGGGAATGGCAAGAGGGATTTGGAGCCTCGTGTTTGTTTTCTCGGGCAGCAGTTCAGGGAGCGCTTCCCAAAAACCAGGCTCAGGGAGGGAGGGACTCCCATGGAGCTCCCCTGCTGCCTGGAAAGGGCTGGAATGGAAGGGCTTGCTTCCCCCCCAAAAAACACGGGATATGGAGCAAAAAAATCCAGGATTTTTTGGTAGGATTGTTGGATTTGTAGGATTGAGGATTGTTTGTAGGAAAGATTCATCCTTAATTCGCTTCATGCCCCAAAGGTCACCGCAACTTCCAGAGCGTCCCGCAAATCCTCGGACACATTGCTATTGGAAGTGATGGCTCAATATTCCACAGAAAATACGGAGCCTCCGAGAAAGAGATGGGGGTTTTCGGCTTGGTTTTTTTCTTTTTTTTTGTTTTTTTACGGAATTGTAAAAAACCCGGCGTTTCTCCAGCTAGGAATGTGATTTATGGAGTGAAAGCTGGGATAGATGGGGAATAGGTCACTGACAAATCAGAAACCAGCTTGGGCAGGACATGGAAAAATGCTTAAGCGGGATGAATTTTCTCAAATTAAGCCAGGCTCCTAAATTTCCTTGGATCCCGGTTAATAAAACCGATACACTGGATATTCCGGGGCGGATGAATTCCCAAGCAGAACGCACTCCATCCGCTGGAAAACCTGGCGGAAGGCAGCTCCAAGGCCCTCAGCCTTCTGTAGGCATGGATCAGCCTTCCACAGGGGATAGGTCCTGAGCGCTGGAATTCTCTGCCCAAAGGGAAAAGAGGGATCCAAAGCACCTGGAATGTGCCCACAGATCCCAGATAAATCCTGGATTTTCCTCCTCCAAGAGTGGGGCAATCAGAGAATACTGAGGGTGAGCAGGGGGTATGGATAGGATGGTGATGATCCACGCCAGGATCTCCCATCAATTCCAGCTAATCCCTGGAATTACGCAGGAAATTTGCATTCCCATGCACGGGCGCTTGTGTAAGCCACTCCCTCATAAATCCTGGGGGAAAAGCAGTGGAATTCCAGTTGCTTTAACTGGTAACAGTATCCCAGTTTATGTTTTAACTGGTGTAATCCCAGAATTTGTTTTAATAGGGATGTGCATTAAACCGTAATGAAATCAGACTACATTTGTAATTATAAATTAATATTTAATTTATCAATAATATTATTAATACATAATTAATATTATTAATAGTAACGAATCAATTAGCTGATTGATCCGAAGTGATTTAATATTTTCCATTAATTTTTTTGGCATTAATGGGTTTAAGTGTTACTGGTATCCATTCACCCGGCCCAGCTTTTCCCAACAAACTTCCCAGCTTGGGGGGAGAACCGAGAAATGGTTCCTAAAGTTCCCTGGGAGGAAAGCTGGGAAGGGCCGTGCATTCCCAGATTCCAAGGTGTCCAAGGAGCACTGGAGCTCATTAAAGCACCTGGAAGGAGCCAGATCTCCAGATAATTCCTTGGAATCCCCAGAAGTCCCGAGAAATGCCAACAGCAAGTGCTGGGAGGATGCGTTATCTCCCGGGATTCAATTCCCCCATTGACCCATGCAGGAGCGTGGCTGGGATAATTCCCAAATCCCGGAGCAGGATAATCCCTGGATCCCAGAGCAGGATAATCCTGGAATCCTGGAGTGGGATAATCCCTCAATCCCAGAGTGGGATGACTCCTGAATCCAAGAGCAGGGTAATCCCTGAATCCCAGAGTGGAATAATCCCTGAATCCCAGAGCAGGATAATCCTGGAATCCTGGAGTGGGATAATCCCTCAATCCCAGAGTGGAATAATCCCTGAATCCCAGAGCAGGATAATCCCTGAATCCTGGAGCAGTGACAAGTTTTCCACAGGAAGCTTCCTCAGCAGAGAGAGTTTGGGAATTGCGGTTTGGCTGGGCTGCATCTCTTCCCACCTGGAATGGTGGATTCCCGGGAATGGCAGCACCTCCAATCGCTGCAGTGGTTTGCAGGGAATTCCCAGCGTGGGGTAATGGGACAGATCTTAAAGCTCATCCCATCCCATTATCCCATCCCATCCCATCCCATTATCCCATCCCATCCCATTATCCCATCCCATCCCATCCCATCCTGCCATGGACACCTCCCACCATCATCCCAGGTTGTTCCAAGCCCCATCCAAGCTGACCTTTGACACTTCCAGGGATCCAGGGGCAGCCACGGATGGTCTGGGAATTCCATTCCAGTCCCCACCCCAAGCTTCCCAAATATCCCAAGGATTTTTCCCAAATATCCCAATCAAGCCCTGCCTCAAGTCTCCTTCCTCTCCACTCCCGTGTGTGTTCCCACCATCCAAGAGGAGGGATCATCTCCCCCTTCCCGAGGAAGCAACACTGGGATCTGCCCCCACCACGGGAAGCTGAGCCCGCAGAGGATTTTTTGGCCAAAGCATCCCAGCACATTCCAAATCCCAACTTTTTTGGGGGGTAAAACCTCCAACCCCCAGCTGAGCCCCCCTGGGCCAGCCTGACCCATCCCGAGGGCTCCGTTTGGCTTTCCCGGATTACTGAACCCTTTTGTTCCTTAATTTGGGTCAAACCAGGAATAAGCAAATGCTTTTGGGAACAAAAGGTTTTGCTTGGGAAATGTCAAACGTCTTACCGAGCCTGCAGTGAAATGTTTTGACATTCCCTCAAAAAAGAAAGGGAAAATCCGTGCTTTTCCAGAGCTGGAATCAATAGCTGAGTTTGACCCTGAAGTGTGAAGAGTTTCTCTTTTCTTCTGCAGTTCCTTTTTTTTTTTGTAATGGAATTGCTTTCACTGGCAAATGAAAAAGCCTCCTCAGCCTAGGCGGAATTCTGCTCCAGAACCCCTGCGGGTTCCAGGTAGGATCTCACCAGAATTCCCACTCCCCTGCTGCAGGATCAACCTGGGATTGAGGGATCTCTGGGCAGCCGAAGGAGAAAAAAAAAAATAAAGCCTCATTGGTGACATATTCCAATCGTTTTTTCCCTCTCCCTGATTTTCCCCCCTCCCTGTGCTCGACAAATGGACAGAGATTCTGGGATGAAAGGGAAGGACGGGGTGGGGAGAGAACGGAAAACAAGGAGAGCCTTGGGGATAACAAAGGGAATAAATCTCATCAGGAAATAATCAAAGGGAGCGTCCCTTGCTCCAGCTGCTGGGATATTCGGCAAATCCCATGGGAAGAGAAAGGTATCCCGGACTGAGCTGCCTTCTTTGGGACGCAGAGACGGATTTGGGGCTGGAAAATCCTGCGAGCTCAGAAAGCCGGGATGCAATTCCCGTTGGTGTGGGATGCAATCCTTTATCCCAAGGTTTTGCCAGGTATGGCCACAGCAGGTGGGACTGAGGATGATGATGATGATGACGGGAGTTGTATTCCCAAAGAAGTCCCCCCGGATTTAGTGATGATCCCTGGAAAACCCGGCTACAAAGGAGCACCCCCATTCCCAGCTGTCCCGATTTCCCCAGCAAAGCTGGGAGCGCTAATTGGATTTTTCCAAAACTTCATTTTTCCCAACCGTGACATCATTTCCTCACTGTTTTCAGCAGACGGATCCAACAAATGTTTCCTATTTTTTCCTCGGGATTCAATCCCGAGATGGGCTCCAGCCTTGGCAGGAATTGAAATTTATGGCATTTAGGGACATTTATTTTCATTTCCAGGGAAGGCCGAGCTGCGCTAACATTTTTCATCCCGTTTTTTTCCTTCATTCCGTGCGCCGCTTTTCCCTGCTGCAGGAATTATGAGACGTCTGCTTCCAGAGCCAAGGGAAAAAGGGGGGGAGGGGGAAATTCCCAGTTTTTTTTTCAGGGGGAAATGCGTACAATTAATATCAGTTTACACATCTGGAATAACATCAAACCTCTGCATCCCGGGGATTCCTCGGGACATAAATCCTGGAAGGGCCATAAAGAGCTGTTTAAGGACCCCGTAACAGCTTTTATTAAGGAAAAATTATCCAATATTCAAGATGTGTGGGGATGAGAGCTGTGGGAACGCCCCCCGGAGTTTCCTTTGCCCAGGGAACAAATTTTCCCGATAAAAACGAAAAAGCTGGAGCGGATCCGTGGCTGGTTTTGAAAAAGAGTGGCTGCTCCGGTTTGTCCAAGCTGGATAAGCTCTGGAAGCGCTGCTGGTGAAGGAATGCCTAAGCAGGGCTGCAAACTCCTGCAGGAAAAAGCAGGAGGAGCCTTTTTAATCCCAGGGAAAGCACCTGGACATGCTCCAGGCCAGGCTGGACTGGGCTTGGAGCAACCTGGGATAGGGTAAGGTTGGACTGGACGGGATTTAAGGCCCTTTCCAACCCCAGCCTTCCTGGAATGCTGGGACGTGCATTGGGAATTCCCATCCCCAGCCACAGAATTTCCCTTCCCAGTCCCTCCAATCCTCTATTCTCCTCTAATCGCACCCCAATTCCCGAGGCTCCAGCCCGTCAAATCCAGGTCTTACCCTCCCGGGAGAAACCACTGGAAGCGCTCTCAGCCACCCCCCTTTCCAACCCATTCTCTCCTGGCCCGGCTTTGTTTCCCCCTTTCCTCCCTTCTGGGATTTGGCTCCCTGAAAGAAGGGGGTAGGAATTTTAGTGCCGATAAAGTTTTATATCCCTTCCCTAATATTTGCTTTTTCACGTGGAATTTGTTTCCCAGCCACGGAGTCCCTGCCCCTGCGGGGGTGTTAAGGATTTACTGGCCAATATTTGGGATGGGGGAAAAGAAATTCCGCCTCC
>VWYI01026339.1:17328-45609 GCA_013399455.1 Anthoscopus minutus
TTGTCTCCTTGTAAAAGTTTTAATAAAATCAAATTATGGAGCATTTAGAGGGAAATGAATCTTTTAATTTTGCTGGAATACCGGAATATCGCCAAGCTGGCTCAGCATCCCCAGGAATCAAGGAACACGCAGAGGGATAAATGGGTTTAGCCAGGCAGGATTCCTGAATTTCCCACTGCGCAGGGGGATGGGAATGCCAGCCCCACCCTGAACGGGAGCCAGGAAAAGCCTGGGATGGAGACTGGGATCTGGCAGGGAAAGCTCCTGCATCCCACCCCTTCCCCGTGGTCCATGCACCAGCTATCCGTGGATCAGCATTCCCAGGAGCTGCGCTCTAGGAGCCTCTTTCTCCCTGATCCCTCTCACGGCCCTGGTGGAAGACCAGCATCTCCCGAGGGTGATCCCAGCTGCCCTACAGAATCCACCTTTCTTTCCCAAATGTTTCAGGCCGACCCCGAAGCCAGGTAGGGGGAGATCCGGGTGATTGTGGGAACGGGGAGCTGGAATTTCAGCTCCTGGCAGGAAAAGATGGATAGCTGAGGGGACAGGGAGGTTTTATCCCTGCTTCAGAAGACCTCTGACAGAGAATTCAGGGATTCGGGACCGGGATTCCAGGACTGCGAGGAAGCCCCTCTCCGTGACCAGCGCTGAGGAGAGCTCCAGGGTATCCCGGGGAAAGGATTTTCCAGCCAGGAGAGGTGACAGAATTTCTGTCCAGCAGCCGCGAGGCAGGGATGGAGAAGGTCCAGCGGCAGCTCCAGGCAGGTGGAGACGGGATCACGGAATCACGGGATCAGTCGGATTCGAAAGGACCTGAAGCCCAGTCCCTGTCCTGCCAAGATATTTCCCTCATCCCACGGTTTTGGGGCAGCAGGAACCGGGAGCGGCCCCTGCCAAGCGCTGCCTGTGGGTGCTCCGTCCTTCCGGCCCGAATTCCCTCAGCCGTGGAAAAGGGGAAAGCTGGATCTGCCTCCTGTTTCCAATCAGAGCCTGTTTTGGTTTGGGAAATCCCGGCAAAAGCCATTCCTTATTTATGGACTGCAAACAACTCGCTTGTGTTATGATCCCAAAGTCATTAGGCATCACATTGGATATTCAGATGGATTAATTCCATATATTCCCTGTATTCCATAAAAACCTGGGGGGGTAGCGAAGGGGCCCGACTCCAGGCTGCCTTCGGAGATATTGGCCGCAGATAATCCAAGCTTTTTTTGATTAAAACGGAGGAGAATTTGAATAGGAATGCATTGTTTAGAATCCATTTCCATCGGGCTCCGGAAGAATTCCCGCTCGGAGATGGATGTGGTTCCACTTAACAGGCGAGGGATTAAAAAAAGCCCTGGGGTTGGGGCTAATTCCTGTCATTATGTATTTTCGGGGAATATAAATGGGTTCGGCGTAATGGGGCTGATTGGAAAATGACCCGGTTGGAGATGGGAAGAGGAAAAGGGGCTGTTGGAAAACGGTTGGGATGCCGAGGGCCGGCCTCAATCCCAACTCTGATTGGAAAATTGCGGTTTTTCGCAGGCCACGGCGTCCAACCTGTTAGAAGCAGATTGGCTTTGCTCCCGATGTTTTCCCTTGCGCCGGAATGAGCGTGCACCGGGATAAGCATGGGATAAGCTCGGGATAAGGGCGAGAAGGAGGGAACCGGCGAGGGAAGCAGCGGCTGTGATGGGGAAGAGAAGCCGGGATACCCCAGAGCCATGCCACGTCACGCTGGTGGCACTGGGAGGAGGACCCGGCCTCTGGAACGCGGAGATGGAAAATCTCGGCTTTACGAGCACGGCCCGTCCAAGGATTGCTCCGCAGGGAGCGGGCGGGACGGCTTTGTCTGCATTATCCCGGGAACGGGGATCCTCCGGCTGCCCTCGGAGGACTTTTCCACGTTCTAATTGTTCGGAAATTGCTCGGAAAATGAGGGAGCTTGGAAGCGAGCGGGGGAAGCCGGGCGGAGGCGCTCCGTGGCAGGAGCCGCGGCCATGTGGAACGAGTTAGGCCGGGAAGGCAGCGAGGGGCACAAATGAGTTCAAGAGACATCCCGGTTTATTTCTGGAGAAGGGAAAGGCATGGAGGGAAGCGGGAGCTGGCTTTCGCAGGGATTTAGGAAAGGCAGGGAAACTGGGAGAGAGGACGTCTGCAGGGAGAACGCTCCCAGGACGCTTTTCCCCGAGGATTCCCTGGTTTCATCGACTCCTGTAGTGGGGGACAGTCCCTGAAGCGCAGAATTCCAGGGGAAATTTAGCTGGAAAAATGCTTTACCCGCTGGGAGCATTGCTCTCATCCTGCTTCTATCCCAGCCTTATCCAGCGCCGGAAAGGTGCGGAAATCCTGGGAATTCCCAGTTCTCCACAAAAGCCTTTACGCTGAGGACCAGGACACCTCCAGCCATTCCCGGTGTCCAGGAGGCTGCTTCCAATGTGGCAGGAGCTTCCAAAGGAATCCCTGACGCTCCCCCTCCCTCTGGAACGGCAGCACTGGGAAGAGATTTCCCAAAACCCAGGGATTGCGCCCAGCTTCCCTCAGGGAAGGGCCATGGCTCTGCAGGGGCATCTGGTGGCAGCCGGAAGATTCCCAGGAATTCACCTGGGAGCGGCTCCTCCCTTTGCCATTCCCAACAGGGCTTGGGAATCCCGAAGGACTGAGCGGGAACGTCCCCTCTTCCTCCTCCAGGGGATAAGCAGAATTCCAGCACGAGGGAAGGGATTTATCCCGACCTCAGGAGAAGGCGCTGCTGGATAACCGTGCCTGGAAGCAGGAAGGGCTGGAATGATTGAAGTGGAATAGAAACGGGATCGTGGCAGCTCCTGAAAACTGGGATGTGTTGGAGCCGGATTAAAGTGGCAGCTGATGCTGCTCCAGGCGCTTCCCAGCTTCCAGCCTCATTCCCAAACTGGCCCATTCCCACGCAAACTTCCCACAGAGCGGAGTAACTGCGGGTTTCCAGCCCTTCCAGGTGAATTCCGCTTCCTGCTAAAGCAGCCCGCGACCTCCTCGGAAGGAATCCTGGAAAGAGCCCCCAAACAACGGCACCTTAAGCTTTAAAAATCCTTGGAATTGTTTCCTCCCGAGCCTTTCTCCAAACAGCTTAGCCTCCCATTGGAAACGGGAGCCGCTGTTTACCCGGGTAAATAAAGCACTTTTCCATGGATCTCCCGGCAAACAGATTAAAGGATTACGCCAAAGACCTCTCCAAATTTTCCTATCAGGGTCCCGGAATCTCCGTATTTGATCCTGACCCCACTGCCAGGCTGGACGGGGATTTTTTTTTCCCCTCCCCCCGCCCAATCAAGTTCATCCTAAAAAAGGAGATTTTTAAAGGATTTTAAAATTTTTCTTTTGGTTTATCCCCTCTGTTCCCTCTTCACAGAGCACCCAGAGCACAAATGGGATTCAGCCATGAGGAATTCCTGTTAAAACTCCCAGTCTGGGAAGAATTTATTGGATTTCTAATTATGAATAGAACATTAATAAAGCCGAGGAATAAATTTTCCTCCCTGTCAGGGGCGTTTTGGCACTTGGTAATTTGGGTCCATAAATGGCTTTCTGCATGATTAATGGGATGTGGACGTGGAGAAATATCCCTTGGATTTTCCAGGAGCTGGGATATTGATGTTGTGGTGTTTGAAGAGCTCCATCCCGAGGCGGGGTTGTCCCATTTATAACCCCTCCGGGTAGGAATGAAGGGGCTTTGATGTGAAATATTCCTTAAACTCTCTCCTGGGTGGAAAAGCAGCGTTTCTCCCTCATTTCTGGCTGTGGAATTCCTCCCTGGAGACGCTGGAATGGTGGTTTCTGGAACAGGCAGAGGGGCAATCTGGATATCCGTGGCGTGGCTGATCCCAGTATTTCAGGATTTTCACCATCCCTGGGATAGCTTTGGCTTCCTTGGGAGCAAAGGCAGATTCCAAACAGCCGGATTCAGCTCTTGGATTACGGAGCCGTGGCTGCCCCATCCCTGGAGCTCTCCAAGGCCGGGTTGGAGCTGGGGCTTGGAGCAACCTGAGAGAGTGGAAGGTGAATGGAATTGAAGGGTTTTCCATTAAAATTCCCTCGCTCTTCCTGGGTAAAATCACCCCAGTCCCAAGCGTCTCCCAAGGAAAGTTTTTATCCTTTGGAAGGGATTTAAAGAAACAACTTGAAACAAAAAGCTGCGGAGGGCAAAACCTGCCCTGAAAATAATCAGCTTTTAAGTGGCGCTGGAAGCAGTCCCCTAAATCCATGGGAGACAGGATTTTTATTGGAATCTGGATAAAAAGATGGAATGGTTTTTAATCCACGGGAGGTTAAAGTCGCCATCTGAAGTTGGTTTGGGGGGTGGGGGTTTTTTTTCCATATCCCGGTTTTTGGTTTGGTTTTTTTTTCCTTTTTTCCCCCTTTAAACGGATCCCGCTCATTTAAAAATTCATAAATAAGGGAAGGTCGTCAGAGCCCACTCCATAAAATATTTGGGTCACCTTCCAGGGAGCTGCTGGAGCCTTTTCCAGGGTTTTTTTTTGGGCAATATTTTACAGGCCTGTCAGCCTTATTACGGAATGATGGCCACTGGAATTCCTTCATCCATAAATTCCCCTCGCCATGGACATTTCCACCTTCATTAGGAGGAGAAGAAGGAACCACAGAGGCTTTTGATGAACTGAGGCTGAAGGGGGAAAATTCCAGTGGGGCTGGGCTTGGGACAGTTTAATCTCAGATTTTCTGTGCTGGAGAAGCTCAATGGAACTGGATAGTCCAGGGATTTTAGGCTGGACTTAAAGCCCAGGGCCGGGCAGGGCCGGGCAGTGCCGGGGAAATGAGGGCAGCCACTCCAGTTTACGATTCTGGGATAATATTCCAGAGGGTCATATATCCATGCTCATATCCATGGATTTAGGATCGCATTTCGGCATCTTGGGTCGTGATGCGGCGTTTTAGGCTCTGACAGTAAAAATGGAAAACTTCCAAAAATCCCACAGAATTGTCCCTAAAATCCAACACCTCCTGCTTTTCCCAGGCAGCTAAGAGCCTGAAACATGAAGAGCTCCCACATCCAACGCAGGACATCTTGGAGAAGCTGGAATTCCATGGGTTGCTGCAGTTTGCTGTGCCAAAAGCAGAGGGACCTCCTGTGCTCCGGCTGTGCTTCCCTTCGGCTGGAATCCCACGGTCTGGAGAACCCAGCCAAGGGCCCTTTTGAAATTATTTCAGACCCGTTATTCCAGGGGTTTTTAAGAGAATTCAGGACAAGACGGGAGGGGAAGCCTCTGGGCAGAGGATGCAAAGCTGGAGGAGGGATGGAAGAGGAGTTGCTACCGCTGGAAAACCGAGGAAAACAATCAGTGAAATTCCCACAAAAATAAGCGATGACATTTGCATCCATCACTGGGAATTTGGCCATGGAACACCTGGATGTGCTCCAGCTCAGAGCGTGCTTGGGAAGGACGGAGCCCAGGGTTGGGAAGGGTGGAATCCATGGCTCGGGAAGGGTGGAATCCATGGCTCGGGAAGGATGGAGACACCTCGGAGGGACTAGGAAGGAACAGGTTGAGATCCAGATCCCTATCCTGCTCTGTGGAAGGAACAAACCTGGAATAAACCTCCAGAGATGTGAGAGGTGGGCGTAGAAATCCCTGGAATTGTTCCAGGGCAGGTCGGATAGGGCTTGGAGCAGCCTGGGATGGCGGAAACGTCCCTGCACCTTCCCTGGGCATGGAATGGGATGGTCCCAAAGGTCCCTTCCGACCCAATCCCAGCATCTCATAGATGTTGGAGAGGGAGTCTAGGGAGAGGGGGTTTGGGCTGAGATACATCCAGCCACTTGTCGTAACTCCTTCCCCTGGCCACGGAGGCAGGAATTCCCGGGAAGGGGCTCTGCGGTGGGGCTGGGTGAGGAGACCTCTCCACACCCTTTCCAGTCCGATTTGTCAGGGATGCCTCCCGCACAGAGAGCCAGCCTTCTGGAATGTTTGGATAACTCTGCAATTCCCCTCCTTGGCAGGCACTCCCGCAGCTGGATCCCATTTCTCCAGGCTGGGAAGAGGAGAGCCAGGCCGGAAGATGGATGGATGCAAAGGCTGGGGTGAAACGAGCCGTCGGAATCGATCGGGAATGGGCCGGAGCTGGATTAAAGCTGATTAAGGAATATTCCCGATTTGAGGCCCGGCCTTCGGAGCAGGCTGGGCGAGGGATTGGATCCATCAAAGCCAAACCCTTCCAGCCAGGAAAATCTGGGATTTGCAAAGGCACAGGGAGAGCTCTGGGCACATTTGTGACCACCCATCCCAATCCAGGCCTTCCCAACGATCCCGGGGGCCAGATGGGGTTGTTGGAGCATTCCAGTGTTCTGGCAGGGAGGTATCCCGTTTATTGACCTGTTCTCCCACTATTCCCAAAGTTTTCACGCTCCTGTGGATCCTTCGACTCCTGCTTAAGCTGCAGCTCCCAATCTCCCAAATACCACTGGCTACAGATGGAAAGGGAGGATTTTCCTTTCTAATTCCCTTGGAAAAGGGGGTCGCCAAACCACTTGGGATTCTACCCAGACAGACTGGAATATTGGGGTGGCATCCAGAGGCAAGGGATGCCATTGGATCTCCTGTGTGTCCCAGAGCTGCCATTCCGAAGGGAAACCACCCTGGGATGAAGTGCTGAGAGAGGGGATGGAATTCAGCTTTCCGAGGGCTTTTAATTTTTTGGGAGCAAGGTTTGGGTGGTGTTTTGGAACAGGTTCCCGGAGATGGGGCAGTGGCCACCCCATCCCTGGGAGTGTCCAAGGCTGGGTCGTACAGGGCTTGGAACAACCTGGTATGGAGGAAGGCATCAGGATTGAAATGGGGTGGGATCCAAGGTCCCTTCCAACCCAAACCAGTCTGGAATTCCGTGATTCAAATCCTCCAGCTTGCCATTAAATCCCTGAATTCCTGGGGGAATTCCCCCCCATCCTACACCCAGTGCACCTCTCCATGCGCCAGGAATCCACTTCCATGCGCTGCCCCTTCCCAAAAACCTTCTCCGTGTTTCCAGGCACTGTCTACCTCGGGATCAGCCCTGGGACCGCCTGTCTGGAATATTTCATCGCTCCAGCACAGCTGAAAGCGCTTGGTGCTCCCTAGGATTGTCCTTGGAATTCTAGCATGGGAGGGAACGGCTGTTGGGAGGGAAAGGGATCCCGCTGCCTGGTTTTACCCTTCAGATTCCCCTTGGGAAGATGCTCCACAGTTTTTCTGGGATAACTCGTGCCCATGGCTGCTGGGACACAAGCATCCTTCAGGTGTTAGACACCTGATATTCCCGGCATGGTAATTCCTGGGAATGTCACCTTCCCACTGCTCCCAGCCCACAGGGCTGTGCCCTCGGATGACTTCCTGAAATCCTGGGATGCATCCCCTCTTATTTTCCCATTCTGGCCTATTTTGACTCCTTGTCCAGCTACCAAATAAATTTGAAAAGAGAAATATTCCCGGGTCTCATCTTAATCCATAAGGAATCCCATCCCTCACTCCCTCATCCCACAGCGACGCCCAGCATCCCACAGTCCACCCTCCCGACCGCTTTCCAAGGTGAGAGCATCCCAAAGGGAATTCCCCCGCTCCCAACCAAGGATTTAAACTCCCAGAGCAGCAAATCCCTCTCTTTCCCCGCACTGTTCTCCACCACCCCACCAGGAATATCCCAAATCCCACCCGAAGCTGTCGGCAGCGCAAGCGTTCCCGGTGCCGGGATGGGAACGCTGCTCCCGTGCCGTGTCCACAGGCAGCCCCCGATTCCCATGGCACCCCGGGAAAGTTCCCTGAGCTGCCTCTGCTTTCCCCCCATCCCTGGAAAAGGGCAGGGAAAATCTGTTCCCTTCTCAGACCACACAAGTGCAGAAGGGGCTGGAAAACAGCTCCCTCTGCCCTCTGCCTCCATTCTAACAGCTCTCCAAGGAAAAAAAAGGTCAGCAGTTCACGGATGGCAGGAAAGACCTACTGGGGACTCGGCTTATCCCAAACATTCACTGCCCCATTCCCGATTTATAACAACCTCCAACAGGTTGAGCTTTCCCCCCTCGGAGCTGGATGAGTTTTCCATCTGGGATGTATTTTTAGCGCCTGGAACTGTCCTCTCCTCGCTCCCAACATGTGTCGGGAGCTGCTCGGCGCTTTCCCGGATCCCGATAATTGTTTTAGCGGCTGTTTGGGAACGTCGGCAAACGTTGCGGGTTCAGCCCAAATTGATCCCGGTCAATCAAACGCCTGGAATAAGCTGTGGATAAATCCATGATTTCATCGCCTCCAGCCCGCCGACCCCCAGGAGCGGGAGTGATCTCACTCCACGTGTTGATGTGTCCCGGGAATAAATGAGCTCCCGAGCCGTGCCTCTGGAATAAACCAAAACAATCGGAATGTGCAGGAAGGAAAACACTGCCCGTGGCGAGCTCCGCTCCCCCGAACCCACGGCTCGGCTGCTCCAGCCATAAATTATCCCTAATAAATCTCCTTGGATGTTTAATGCCATCGCTCTCCTGCCAGAACGGGGGGTTCGGCAACGGGCTGGACGAGGAGCTGAAATTCCTTGGGAATGCGGAGGCCTTTATTTGTTTTCCTTCCGAGCCTTTTAAATATCCCCGCGTCATCCTTCAAGCAGATGTCCAGGGAAAGGCTCCTGACCCATTCAAACCTCTTCTTTTTTTCTTCTTTTCTTCTTTTTTTTTCCTGGTGGGAATGAAGTCCAGTTCAGGGCTGGATTTGCTGGCCAGCACCTGACAAAACTCGGGAATGGGAATGCGGAGCTTTAATGGCTCCGGGGTGCGACTTTTACCGAGGAAACGAAGATAAATTAAAGCCTAATTGGGGCCGTTAACGGCTTTCCCAGCCCGCACATCTGGAGCCCAGGAGAATCCTTGGAAAAATGTTACAGTCGGCTCCTGTTGCACAGCCTGGCCACCTCCAGGCTCGTTCCACGCTTTTTTAGGGATTAAAAAAAAAAAATTTTAAAAATCCCATCTTTCGGCGTCCAAAGCCAACACGAGGACGGAGATTTCGATTTCATTCCTCGGCGTTTGCAGCTTTGTGAAAGTTATCCCAAAATAATCCCAAATTCCCCTCTCCCAAACTTCCCAGCTGCCCCAGCAAGGAAAGACCAGGTGAAGGCGCTTCCCGCTCCTGAGGCTGGGAACCCACGGAAGCAAAATTCCAATAAATCCGGGGAAGCAGTAACAAATCCTGGTTGAGCCCTGCTTAGTCCTTCCCATGGTAAAATCCCAATCTCTGGAAAGCCAATGGATAAGAACTCCTGTGTTGCATCCAGGAATAGAAGCATCCCTCTTTCGAAGCCATTCCTGGATCCGGCCTGGAATTATCTTGGGATACTGCTGCCAGCCCACTTGTAACCTCGGATACGCCCCCTCCCAGCCGGATTCCTGGCACGGGTGGATGAGAACGGCCCAAACCCTTCGGATTACAAGGGAAAAGCCGAGAATTATTGGGAATATAAATCTGGGAAAGAAGTAAAGTCAGGGAAAATCCCCTTTCCAAGCCTCCCCAGATGTCTCAGTTAATTAATGAATTAATCCCAGAATATTCCTTCACCCTGCTGGCTCTCCAGTGGCTTTGGGGAGCCATGGTAAATAAATCCAAGGAATATCCTCTTCCTGGGAAGCAAAGGATAAACAAGAGCATCTCTGAGACTTTCTCAGGGTGGGAAAACTTAGGGACTTTTGGGCCAGGCCATGGAGTTTAGGATAAGGTCTGGGATATGCCCAGCAGGTTTATTCCTTGGGCTTGGGATTTGCTCCTCCAAAATCAATTACTGGGAAAAGGGAAGATTTTTCTCCACCCTCTCTTTTCTCCTCCAACTCCAAGGATTAAAACTGGACCCTTCCACCTTCTCGAAATTTTTCCAAACTTCCAGGGACAGGGAATGGCAGGACAAAAGGGTACGGCCTTAAGTTGCACCAGGAAGCTGCAGGTTGGATATTGGGAAAATTCCTTAAGGAACAGTTGTCCTGCCCTGGCATGGATTCCCCAGACGTGGGTGTGGCACCTGGGGATGCAATTCCATGACTTCCCCACCTCGTGCCATGGGAATCTGTCCAGACACACCCCTGGTGT
Organism: Anthoscopus minutus; assembly: GCA_013399455.1. Classification (NCBI taxonomy): domain Eukaryota; kingdom Metazoa; phylum Chordata; class Aves; order Passeriformes; family Paridae; genus Anthoscopus; species Anthoscopus minutus. The sequence continues at coordinate 27,399 of VWYI01026339.1, forward strand.
GCTGGATAATCTGGGAAGAGCTCCAGGCTCCGCTCCGCCATCCTGCAGAATTCCTGGCTGGCTCCTTTTGGGGTTAAGGACTGTTGGTTTAGCCCCGGCAGCCCCAGGAGTTCCAAAAGCGTCGGCTGTATCCAAGGAAAACACGAGGCGAGCTTGGAATTCAGGAAACCCAAGACTAAAAATAGCAGATCCTTGGCTCTTCTCACTTCTCTTCCCATTTTTTCACTCAGTGTCTCTCCAAGTTTTTCCCCCACAGTGCCGCTTCCCAGGGGTTTGATGCTGTTCAAACTGGCCGTGTGTGCCAAGCGTGACCCAAAATCCAGGGATTTGACCCCAAAATCCCACGGTTTGACCCAAAAATCCAGGGATTTGAACCAGGAAAACTCACCCAAGGACTTTGCTGAAGAGGCCAAAGCCAGGATTATGACATTCCCAGGAACACTCTGGCATGGGAAGGGTTGGATTTGTAGGATCAGCGTTTGCTCTGCTCTGGGTAATCCCAATTTCCCTGGAGCCAGGGATGCCGCAGACATCCCCACGGAGCAACCGCGGCCATTCCCTGTGTCCCTGCTCCGCAGAACCTCATGGACAGACCCGGCAAACACAGATTCATTCCCAGGAGGACCCAGGAGTGCCTGATCCATCCCTGTCAGCATTCCAGGTCCCTCCACCTGCAGCTCCCGAGGGAATGTGAGCTTTCGGAACAGGCACTGGGGCACATCCTGAAAAAGATGGGATGGAAGGAATGCGGGAAGGAGATATTCCTTGGCTCTGCACTCCCGCCTTCTCCCTGAACATCACCTGCATCCTGGGAAAACACGAATCCTTTGGCATGTGCGTGTTGGGGATGGAGTTCCTAAACTCTCGGGAGCCAGGGAAAAGCTCTGGCATCCTTTGGCACTGGCATCCCACAGCTGCCGCTTCCCTGGTTCCATCCCGCTCCGTTGGATCGGTGTCTGTCTGTCCAGCCCCGTGGAGAGCGCCCAAACGCCAGCCAGAGTTTCGGGATGCGGAATGCCGCAGGGAAAACTTGGAAGGGACCTTCAAGATCCTCTCATTCCAAGCCCTACCATGGGCAAGGCACCATCCCAGGGTTCTTCCAAGCCTGGAGTTGGACACTTCCAGGGATGGGGCATCCATAGCTTTCCCAGGGCCTCCCCGCCCTCACAGGGGAGGATTCTTTCCCAATACCCAATTTGCTGGAAGTAACAAATATTTAATTCTGGCTCTGGAAAGCCTCAGACCTTCCCCTCCTCCCCGATCCATCCACTGGCGCTCCCAAATTCTTACAGACAGCAGCCAGGCAGAGGGACCCGCCTGGAATCCCGGGAAGCCTCTCCGTCAAGGAAAGATCAAAGGCTCCATTTCCCCCAGGAAATTGGGCTCCGCGTGCCGGGGGCGGGAGAGGACGGATTTACAAGGAAAAGGATGAGCTCCAGCCAGTGCATTAATGCAGCACTCAACTCCAATGAAATCCCGCAGCGGGAGCCGACACGTTCGGGATAACACGTTCAGGATGGGCTGGAGATATTCCAGCTGCCGGAAGGGACAACCTGGGAAGACACCAGGGAGTTTGGGATCAGATCGAAATAAGCTTAGGGTGAGGTGGTTTCTTGAGCTGCTCCTTGGGAATTTTTATCTGCTCCTGAGGATTTTAGGGAATTCTGGGCCCTGTTCCCCATTTTTCCCTGTGTTTTCCTTTAAGGGGATCCATATGGAATGGCGTCCCCTTGACCTTGGCGTGGCCCGAGGCCAAGCACAGCCCACTTTCCACTAGAAATGCAATTTCCAAGGAAAAATCCAATTTCTTCCCATCCAGATGTTTGATCCTCATTGTCCTTTGAGCAGCTCCCTTTTAGGTCATAAGAATTCCAGGAAAACCCAACAAACTATGCAGGATTTGTTCCCAAATCCCAAGTTTTGTAGCTGACTTACCCCAAACCTTTTTTTTCCTTTTTAAGGCACTGGAATTATTTTGTCTTTAAATGCCTTTAAAAGAAACCCAAAAACTTCCTAAAACCCGGGTTTTAATCCAGCCTATCCTGGGATTCAGGAAGGACCAGAGGATGCATGGAGGGTCCATCCCTGGAATATTCCAGGCCAGGCTGGAGAAACCTGGGATAGCGGAAGGTGTCCACTGCCCATGGAATGGGATGAGCCCTAAGTTCCCTTCCGACCCAAACTGCTCCACAATCCCAAGATTTTTTCCAACCCCTCCAACATTCCTGGGGCACAGAACTGGCCTCCAGGCGGTCTCAGCATTCCAGAGGGATTCAGCATCACCATTCCCACCTCTGCTGTCCATGGTGGTTCTCTTCTCCATTCCCAACAACGGCATTTCCCGGGAATCTCCAGGAATCTCCAGGAATCACTGCTCAGGAATCACTGGTTATACCGGGAGAGATGATCCCAGGGAATCATTCTTAATTCCCCGAACTCTGGCTGCCCTCTGGCTTTTCCACAAAAATTCCCAGAAAAATACATTTTCTGGGATTTGCGCAGTTTTCCCAGCAGGCAGGAGGGCGATCCTGGATTGCAGCTCCCATTGGAGGAAGGGTAGGGATTCAACAAAGAAAAATTCCAGTGACCTGGAAGCAGAGGGCAGAGCTTGGATTCAGGAGTAGCAGGAAGCCTCCAAAAAATCCCATATCCTTGAATCCAGAAGGCATCTGCCCTCCTCCCTACCATCATCTCATCCCAAATCCAGCTTTTCCCATCCTGTAAGGAGTTAGGGGGAGCTTTTCCCATCGGGAGTATTTCTGGAGCAGATGAACATTCCAGCTACCCATCGGATTTCATAAAAATCAGGAGAAGGAGGAAAGCCAAGGGCTCGGCAGGGACACAACCCCGGGAATGCTGAGACTTGAGAGGCTGGGATTGATTTATGCCCTGCCAGGACCCATTCCAGCTCTGGGATATCCAGGAAGAGTTCCTGGAATCATGGAAAATCTGGGCACAGCCACCCTCCGGAGTCTGGCACCTGTGAATTCCAAAGGCGGGAAGAGCCCCAAGCTCCCATTCCCGCGCCAGGAGCTTGGGGCTGCTCCTGGAGCTGACATAAATCAGTTTTCCCTGCCCCGCTCCCTACAAAATTCCAGCTGCTGGGTTGTTTGGATTTGGATTCCCCCTCCTGCTCCTTATTTTTCCAGCCGAGGTGCCTGGAATGAAAAACAAAGCCCAATGTGCCATGACGGAGCTTCCAGGCATTGCTGCTAGGCAAAGGAAAAATCCCGGGAATAGCCCCCCTTGGATCCCCAGCCCAGGGGGCCCAGCGCCATCCCAGGCTCTGCTGCAAGGCGGGGAGAAGCCCTTCCCAAAAAAAATCCGGGATGCACGCACCCCTCATCCCATTTCCTTTAGCGCGGCTGAATCTCAGATCCCAAAAATCCCACGGAACCAAGTCCACGCCAAGGAAACAGGGAAATGGGACAGCCTGGATCCTCCTCTGACAATTTTAACTCTCCGGATTAAACACACCCTGGATGCTAAACTTTGGGAGAAGGGACCTGAACGTTCGGTTTTCCAATGGATATTCCTGCTCCCGGCCGATGGGTGCCACACCCACTCCCTGTCCCGCTTCCCTGGTCATTCCCAGGCTGGAAAAAGCAAACTGCTCTGAGCTCCGGGTTTGGCTCTTTTTGGAAAAGGGAATATTTGTGCCCACATAAATAAGGGAATAACACCTGAAAACAGGCGTGAAAATCCAGATTTCTGCGTTTTCTTAAGCGAGATCTGACAATTCCAGAAGGGAATCAAACAGCTTTGGAATACAGGTGGATCCCAAGGAGGGGATTTAGGGATGTGGTGGGAGCCTGGAGCAAGGCGGAAAACACCACATCAAATCCCAGTTCGGAGCTGCCAAAATAAACCCCATTCCCCATTTTTCCAAGACCCCATGATCCCAGAAATCTGGAGGAGCTTGGGATAAACCTATTGTGGCCGAGCAGGAAGGGAAGGAATTCCTTTTCCTCCCAAAAAAGGGGAAAACTTTGGCTCAGGGAAAACCAGGAGCTATTTGGCACTACCTGCAGCATTCCTCCTTTTCCCATTCCATTTTCCCTCAATTCCAACAGCGGCAGCGGAATTCCTCATTGCACATCCAAGCCGGAAATCCTCATCTGGGATTTTGGGGACATTGAAGGGATGAGGGGATGGAAAGCTGCCACAGCTTCCTGAGGCAGGGATTTTGGGAATGTGTCCTGCATCTTCCCGATTTTCCACAGTTTCCTCTGGCCTCCATTTAGCAAGGAGGGAGGGCTCCAGAGGCACTGGGAATGGCGAATCCGGAGCGGCGGATCCGGAACAGCGAGTCCGGAGTGGCCACAAAGTGGGGGAGGCGCTTGGGTGCTGGGGAATTCCCTTCCTTATATATCCCAAATTCTGGGATCCTGATCCTTAAATCCTGGCACTCCAAGGAGGTGGAATGGGGATGTTTGGGACAGCCAGAATCCCAGTATTGGGATTATTCCGTGGCTGGGGTGGGAACTGGGACCCGGATCCAGGATTTTGGGGCTCCTTTGGATGTTTGAGCAGAGACCACTCAGCTATTCCCAGAATTTCCCCCCTAAATCCTCAGACAGTGCCAGGGATGGGGACTCCAAACCCATTCCAATGTTTTTCCCTGTCCCTCAGCTCCCGGGTGAAAATGATGCCCGGGATTTTATTTCACCACGATCCCAACTCTTGGCTGGGATTTTCCTTGGCCTTTTTCCTGCTTTTTTTTTTTTTTTTTAAATCCAACCAGCTGAAAAACCCGGAGAGAAATAAATAACATTCCAAGGCCATCCATCAGCCGGGAATGAGCGTGGGGCTGTTCCCTGGAACCCCCGCTCCTGCCGGTGGCCGAGGGAAATCAGCGCTTCCCATCAATCCCAGAGTCCATTTTTCAGCTTTAATGAAGACGTCGTTTTCATGGAAGCGGAGGGAACATAAACAATCCGAGCCACGGAAAATGAGGAATGAACTGCCTGGAAAACCTGGAGCTCGTTTGGGCTTCTCCAGCTGGACAGGGCTGGAGGCTCCCGAGTTTTTGGATGTTGAGGGGGTAAAAAAACAGCGGATTTTTAAAAACGGAGCTTGGAACGAGCTCCAGGAGCATTTTCCATCGGTTTTGTCCCACTGGAGTTGGGAATTAATTGGCTGGGTGGGCAGGGGGCACGGTCACACATGGAATTCCTTGGAAAGGGAGGCACAACTCCAGAATGAAGGAATTGTTCAGGTGGGAGAAAGCCCCCTGGCATCAGAGCCCAACCTGTGCCCAGTTCCCAAGTCCAGACATTCCCTGGACATCTCCGGGGATGCGGATTCATCCCATTCCGATGCTTTGCCACCTTTTCCATGAAAAAAACTCCTCTGGAATTCAATCCGACCTGACCCCCCCCACCCCGGCACAGCCTGAGGTGTTTCCCTCTCATCCTGCCCCCTTTTCCATGGAAACAGAGACCTTATGGATCTGCTCCTGAATGCATGGAAAACATTCCAAGGGGAGCCGTTCCAAGCTTTTCCTTTCTTCCAGCCGAGGAGCTGAGAATCAAATGGGATCCAGGCTTGGGAAACCGCTCCCACTGCGATGCAGCAGCACAATCCTAAAAATTGCATCATTCCCAGGAAAAAAATCCCAAGAATTGCCTAAAACGCAGAAGCAAAGATGTCCTGAGGTTTCTTGGATAAAGGATTCACCATCCCAAGGATTCCCTGTTTATTTCCTCCCACCAAATGCCCAAAGGATTCATGGAAAGGTGGCAAACAAATCCTGACCTGTTCTGAGAGGAATTTTGGGGGGTGGAATTTTTGGGTTCCCGGAGTTTCCAGATCCCTCCATGGAAAATGGGAATGTGGCTCTGTCCTGCTCCATTCCCACCAACCTGAGCTGCAGCTGGATAAAAATAAGGATAAAGTATGAGTGGGATACTTAAAATTCCCAAAATTTAGATCAGGATGGGTCTGGTACCACCCAGGCCTGGAATTCCCAGGAAAATCCTGGAGACGTCGGCAGAGGTGGCAGCTCCAGGGGCAGGGAATGATTTGGTTCCATGTGGTTCCCACACACCCTCAAATTCCATAAAACTCTCCCCAAATATATCCTGAAAATTCCATGAAATGATACCCAAATTATCCCAAAATATTTCCTTACAATTCTTCCCAAAAATCCCAAAAGATTCCCCAAAAGCTCTGCAAAATTCTGCCAAAAAATATCCCCAAAATATCCCCAAAACACCAGGAAATTTGTGGATAGAATTCCAGCCTGGATCTCCATCAGGGCTTCCCCTTTCCCACTCCTGCCAAGAATTCCAGCTCGTTTCACCTCTCTCCCAGCTCTCACTTTTCCCTGCTCCCAGGAGCATTCCCAAGGCAAACATTCCCTCCTGGAAAGCTTCAACTATCCAGGGACCTCACTGCTCCTGCTGGGAAGCTTCACCTCATCCCAAAGGAAAAGTAATCCCACACTTCCCTCTCCTGAAGGGAGAGAAGCCACAGAGTGAAGATTTTTTTTTGGGATGGCTTTGCCATCCAAGCCTTTTCCCATCCCTGGAGTTCCCATCCCTTGGACGGGATTTGGAGCAACCTGGGACACTGGGCGAGGATTGGGAGGGAAGAATTCCTGGCTCTCCATCGGCCTCCAGAGCAGGAGGAAGGTGTGGAAAATTCAGGAGCTGCTTTACGGTTTCACACCTCGTAAACGCGGCCGCCGGGAATTTTATGGGAGCCGCGGGGGTTCTGTTCCCTGGGAAAAGGGAATTGCAGACCCACAGCGCTCCGGTGCCTTCCCAACCCGGGCTTATTCCAGGGAATCACCAGAATTCAAGGGAGAACCCAGAATTTTAAGCAGCTGGGGGAAACCAGAGGGATCTTAGTGGTCATGGAATTCCAAGCACTCCATGGTTCTTCCAGGCTCCTGGCAGGCAGAGCCAGGGGATGAGGAAGCCCCTAAGGACAGATCCAGGATGCTCCTGGTGCACCTCAGCCATGTCCAGGCGCTCTACTGGGATCCCTCTTCCCATCATTCCCTCCTCTCATGCTGGGATCCATTGGAATTCTCCTTCCCAGCACTGTTCAATCCCAGAAATCCCCTCCTGCCTGGCACAGCCCTGCTCCAGCCATCCTGGGACATCCTACAGGAAAGGAGGATCCCACCTGGATCCATCCAAAAGGACTTTCCCACCACACCCTCCCTTCTCTCCCCTCGCTTTTCCCGTCTCCAACAGAATTTTCGGGAAGAACTGTGGTGCTGATGAGTGGGATGGATTAAGTCAGGGAAAAAGACTGGATCCAGCCCAAAAGATTCCCAGACATCCAACTTTATTCCCTGGAAATGAGGCATCTCCCGATGCTTTTTGGGCTTTTTTTTGTCAGCCGCTTCCAACATATTTTATCCTATTTTTTCCCCTCTCCTGTATTTTTCCAGCACTTTTCCCTCTTGGCTTTTATAATCCCGGCCTAGAAAATTCGGGATGACCTCACTTGCCCAGGAATGTTGTTGTTACCCTTGGAAAAAGCTCCTCGCCTGGAGCTTGTATATTTGCCTTGGCTACACCCAGCTCGCATCCGACTCAGAATTCCAACCCTCCCAAACGTTCCCGAGCCGGATCCGTCTCCCAGGCATGCCATATATCTCCCACTTTTTCAAACAGAGATGGATTTCTCCCGGATTTGCTTGATGAATCCCGGCCCACATTCCCGGCTGGAGCTGTCCGAGTTCCTACTGTTTGCTCCGTGTTGGTGGCCAAGCCTTAATCACCCAACGCTTCCCGGGAGGCCATAAATCCCGGGAATGAGCCGGGCCTTTGTGCGGGATTTGGACAGGGCTGAACCGCGGGGAAAAGCGGCGCCGGGATTTACGACCCTCCGGGGTTGGAGGCTTCCAGCATTCCCGGCCGTGGGAGAACAGACGGATGCACGGACACTGCGGCGCATCCCGCCTGGCCGGAGATTCCCAGCGCTGCTTCCAAATGGGAGCCAGATGTCTGGAGAGCTCCTCATCCTCCGGCCTTCCCGCTCTTCCCTCAGGATTCACCCAGAAGGGCTTCCCTAGGAAGGGACCGACCCATTCCAGCCCTGCGGGGGCACCTGGGAATGAGCCTGGAAAAGCCCCAGCCCTGCCAATCCCACCCTGATCCCTCCTTTATCCAAAGGGCATTTCCCATGCGGATTCCAGGCACATCCAAAGGGATGAGGCTGGATGCTTCCAGATGGATTTTCCTGGAGTAAAACCCGCTCCCACTTTTCCCTGACCAACGGGATCCGGGTGCTTGGAGCCGCCCAGATTTCCTCGTGCCGGCGGAAAAGCCGGAATAGTTTTGCTTGTTATTCCCGAAAAAAAAAATCCGGGGAGTCTGAGCCAATGAACGCCAGGTTTCAGCCCAGCCCTTGGAGCAAAGCTCAGCTTCCCGAGGGTGGGAATTCCATATCAGGAATTGTCTTGGAGAAGCAACAGGTGCCCGAGGCCGTGGCACCCTCTGGAGCCTGGCTCCGCATCCAACCCCTCTGGATCCCCCCGGATTCATCCGGTTCTTTTCCAAGCATGGAATTCCCAGACCCCAAAACTATTGGAAATCAGGCTTGGAGACGTAGAGTTATCGAAAATCGACAAATTAATAAAATATTAGCAAGGAATGAATCGTTATCCAGGGTGGAATTCCCACTGGGACTGGTCCCAGCAGGCCCAGGAAGGGAATTTCAGCTCCCACCCGGATGGAAATTTTAACAATGTGGGAAAAGCGGGAATCAATTAAAAAAAATTAGGATTAGATGGAAAGCACGGCTCCTGATCAAAATTAAACTGGGGCATATTCCTCTGACTAATTTAATTTAATTTAATTAATCGATTTAATCAATTTTATCACTTTGATCCGATAAATTAAATGGATTGAATAAATTAACAGAGAGAGAACGCATCCGTTATTTTATCCACCGTGCAAAACAATAAGTTCCCGATTTTCTAACAAAATAAGCCTAATTAATATTCAAATGTAATAAAGTGGGGCTAAATTAAATATAATTTGTTTAAAATGCGGTTTGAATTTAATTTTGTTTGCATCCAGATTCATCGACACTTGTTGAAATTTAGCTTCAAGTTTAATGTCAATTTAATGTCAATTCAATTTAAAATTATTTCCTTTCAGCTTGAATTTAATTTGAATTTAATTTGAACTTAATTTGAATTTAATTTGAATCTAATTTTAAAATTATTTCAAATGGAATTCAAAGTTAATTGTACTTCAGTTTGAATTTATTTCCATTTAAAGCCATCAATATCCTTTAAAATCAAAGCCCTTATGAATTATTTATTTTAAATTGGCAGTTCCTTATTTCATTCCATTTTCCCATATTTTAAAGGAATTTCAATATTAAACTCCTAATTCATAATTTTTAATTAATTTTTCTTATTTTCTTCTATTTTCCCCACATTTTAAAGCAATTATCAATCAAATCCCGTATTAATTGCTTTATCTAATTAATATTTCCTTCTCCTGATTTTTTAAGGGCTTCTGAGGGAAAATCCTTAAAATCCCAACTATTCCCTGATTTTCCTTATTTTTCCCCCTCTCCCTGCCCATCTTCCCAGTGATTCCAAGCCTGCTGCGTCCTGAGGAAATAAAGAGATGGAAAACCAGGAACAAACTCCTCTGCACATTCCCCTTTTCCTGTCAAACAAAGGCAAAGATGATCTTGGATTGGTGCACCGGAATCATTGGAATATTCCCCCTGTTACGGGAGCCTTTAAAATCCATTTTGAGGGTCGGGAGATTGGAGCCAGCGCTCGGGAATCGTTTGGGGGCGAATTATTGGAATTTTTATTGCAAGAAATCAAATCCAGGTGGGTCCCGCTCCATCCAGCCACGCTCTGGATTTTAATAAAAAGGAAAAGTTCTGGCACGTCCTGGACCTTTTTTGGGGGATTTTTTTCATTTCCAGCCTCTCTTTGGCCAAGGATAGGACGGAGCTTTCTGGGACTGTGCCAGGAATAGGACTGGGAGGGCACTTCCCTACGGATCTGGGAGCGTGGGGTTCCTCATCCTGGAATTTGTCAGCTGGGTGTGCAAAGGAAGTTTTGGAATCACCTGAAATTCCCTAGGAAAAAGCTGTTCCAGGCTGGGAAAGAATGTTCCCCTCAGGGAATGGATATTCTCCTCAAGGAATGGATGTTCCATCTTGAGAGGAATATTCCCCTCAGAGAATGGATATTCTAGGCTGGGAATGGATGTTCCCCTCAGGGAATGGATATTCCAGCCCAACAGGGAATATTCTCCTCAGGGAATGGATATTCCAAGTCTAAGAGGGAATATTCTCCTCAGGGAATGGATGTTCCAAGCCTGGAAGGAATATTCTCCTCAGGGAATGGATATTCCAAGTCTAAGAGGGAATATTCTTCTCAGGGAATGGATATTCCCCTCAGGGAATGGGCTTTCCAGCCCTATAAGAAATATTCTCCTCAGGAAATGAATATTCTCCTCAGGGAATAGATGTTCCAAGCCTAGAAGGAATAGTCTCCTCAGGGAATGGATATTCCAGCCCTACAGGGAATATTCTCCTCAAGGAATGGATTTTCCAGGCCTAGAAAGAGCTGCCCTTCCCGAATCTAATTCCAGGGAGTGGGAGGATCCTGCCTGGCATCCCCAACGACGCTGGGAACATCTGGAGGGAATCAAACCTCCACAAAAACCCCTGCAAACGATGGGAAAAATTGGGAGAAAAATACCTTCCCATCCAATCCCGGCTGTTTGACGGGATGCAAATCCGTAAGGAATTCCGTGCTCCTAGGAAACATCCTTTCCTCTGGGGAGAAAAAAAGTTCCTCTTCAGAAAAACCTAACTAAATAAAATCCCTGCATTTTCAGAGAATTCCAGGGGAAAACCCAGGGAAAGAGGCCACAAAAATGGGCTGAGAATGAAGGCAAACCCAGGAATTCCCAAAAAAAGTGGCCACAGAATTCCACAACCCGGCCCAAATCCGGGAATTCCAGCATTTATTTTACATCCCCAGCTCATTTCCCACCCTCAGCCGCCGTTTTCCAGGGAAACCCGTCATTCCTGGGCACTTGCGGCCGTGCCCACCTTTATTCCCGGGCACAAATCCCGGGATGGAGCGGATCCAGAGGCGCCCTGCACCCTGAGCCTTCGGTCGGTCAGAGAAATTTCCAAAAACCGGGATAGGCGGGGGAGGCAACGGCGGAATTCCCAACTTCCACCACTTTTCCAAAGGCAAAGGATGCCTTAGGCCGCCATCTAGCGACCTCGGGGAGAGAGCCCTTCCAGCGGGAATCGCGGGCGAGTTCTCTCATCCCGGGTGTTGGAATTCCCAAAAAAAAGCATCTCCCAAAGCCGCCGAGGGAGCAGATCCCGCTCCATGGCCTCCCTCTATCCCGCTTCCTCCTCCCAAATCCCGGCTTCCCACTGAGGCTGGGCTCGGTATGAACTCGGGGGGCCGAGGATCTCCCGGTTTTCCAGAGGCCTTGGAATGCCCCCGGTGCCACGAATCCCTGGATCTCCTTCCCGCCCTTCCGGAACTCCCGGTACGTGGGAGAAAACGGCTGGAAGAAATGCCCGAAAAATGAGAGCAGAGATTCGGGAAAGAGTTTTCCCTTTGGGAATCTCGTCCCTTTTTTTTTTTTTTTTTTTTTTTTTTTTTTTTTAAGGAATTCCTTGGCTCTATTCACGACAGGCACCATTTCCAGGATTTTTGGACGGGAATAACACGGAAAAGAGCAGAACGCTGGGATTTTCTCGGGAGACTCCCCCTGATCCCAAGGCAGCGGCGGCTCGGTCATTCCAAGGCGCCGCTGGATTCTGCCGCTCCATAAAGCGGCCTTTATTCAAATCCCGGGATTTTCCCGGATTGATTGGGGGGACAGGGACGCGCGTCCCCAGCACCCCATAACTCCCGGCACCCTCCGCTCCCGCTGACAGCGCTGAGGGAAAGCGAATTCCTGAGTGGAATTCGGCTCATTCCGATGCTTTATGGGGCGCGGGTGACACGAGGGGTGACACGGGGGTGGCTGCGGCCGCGGGAATTTCCCTTCCCGGCATAATTAAATCCCGGGATCTGCTGTAATGAGGCTCATTAGGACGCCCCATTTAAGCCAGGCTTAAAAAAATTCCTTAAAAAAAAAAGGCAGGAGCGGCTCAGGAGCCCCAATTAGAGGTGGCTGCTGACGGCTCTTCCCAAAAAGGGCAGGAATGCGTCTCCAAAGGCACCGGGGAAATGCGGGAATGGAGGGAAAACCAGGCAAAGCTCCCAGGTACGGGAAGGAGGAGCGGCGGGAATACAGGGAAGTGATTCCAGGGGAGTTTCAGTTCCAACTCGTCCCCAAAACACCGGGAATGGGCATTGCTTCCTTGCAGGATCAGGAGGAGCTGTGGGAATACCGGGAAGGAGCAGGGGGGATTCCCTGCTCCCTGTTAATTCCCTGGATTCTGGTTGGGTCCCGGCGGGAAACTGCGTCGATCCAGACGGGATCCATTGCTCCAAAAGCGTCCCGTGCATCACGCGGGTCTCATCCATCATTTCCCACCCCAAAAAAATGCTGGGAAAAAAAGGAGCCAAAATATTCCACGGGAAATAAAACCATGGATTATTCCCACCTCGTCCCTGGCATGCTGAAATCCAAACCCCTGGAATTCCCCTCCGCTCCTGTTGCCGGCACAGGGGTGCGGCAGGAGAACGATCCAAGTTGGGATTTTTTTTGCCGGGAAATTAGAGGCGGGACTGGGGAGCACCTGCTTCCCGCCGTTTAATAATTCCAAACTCCCGCTCCTCCGTTTGCTCTCCCGCAAACGATTCCTTGCTCTCCGTTGACAAAGATAAATGGGGGGATTAAAATATATTGGAGAAGTCCTGGCAAACGAGCGGGAAAAGGGGAGGGATGGATGGATGTTATTTCCCTCAGGCAGCGCAGCCCGGACAAACGGGATTAGCGGGAATTTGCTGTGGGAATTAGAGGCGATCAGGAGCCATTAGCGGCGACGGCGTTTATGGAAATGGCTTTTTCCAAAGGAAAATTTCGCTGGCTTTGGATACCCGGCCCAGGAGGGGTCGGTTTGGGGGAAGAGCAGGAAAATTAGGGATGGTCTGTCGTGGTGGGATAGGGAATGAGGCAGGGAGAAACATCAACGGAGAAAAGAGGAGGAAATCGTGGAATTATTTAGGAGAAGATTCCAGGGTCGAGACCAAGCCATGGCCGATCCCCAGCAGAGCTCCGAGCTCCGCATCCAGGCGCTCCCCGGACGCCTCCAGGGATTGGGATCCACCCCATTCCAACGCCTGGCCTCCCTTTCCGTGAGGAAATTCCTCCCGACTTCCAGTCCTGGCCCAGCCCGGGGCCGTTCCCTCTCATCCCGAGGGAAGCAGATCCCGATCCCACCTGGCTGCGCCCTCCTGGCAGGGACTTGTGGGAATGTCCCTCTGGAGTTTCCTTTCCTCCACTCCGAGCCCCTTTCCCAGCTCCCTCCTGGCATTCCAGCCCCTTCCCAGCTCTTTTTCCTGCCCGAGTAATGGGAGTGGAGCTGCCTCCTTATCCCGACGCGTCCCGATGATTCCCACCCTTCACGGAGCCTTTGGAGCTCGAATCCATGGAGTTCCGCAGGCACCGGGATGCTCCTGCTTTAACCGCAATCCCTGTCCCGCGAAATCCTGCGGGAGACGGGACTGGGATCAGCGCGGAGCGGGGCGTGGCACCATCAGGAATCGCTCTCGGCGTCTCCTCGCATCCAGATTTTTTTTTGGCAGCTTCCCGGGTCGGTGTTTCGGGAATTGTTTTGGGACACCGGCACGGAGAAATGCAGATGGGGAGCGCCTCTGGCTGCTTCCCTCTCCAAGGATTCTCTCTTTTCCTGCTCCTTAAGGAGTCGCAGCACCTCGCTTATCCAGGAATCGGTGGCGATGTTCCCCAAGGGGTTTTTCCAGGGAATTCCATTCCCTCATAAAATGGGGAAAGCGAGGCAGCCGGGGAAGTGTTTTCCCACTGAAATGCTTGGAGCAGGAGCGGCGCCCCTTCCCAGAGGGAGGAAAATTGTGGATCCGCCTCAAAATTACCGCGGAAGCGGCCAAAAATGGGGACAGAGCCCACTGGAAATCCTTGGATCCAGCAGGATAGATCCCGGTCGTCGTCCCCCCCCCTCCCCTGCCGCATCCCGGCACGCTCGGTATCAGCATCCCGCCTTCCCTGAGGGCTTGGAAAACAATCCTGGAAGTAATCCCTTTTGATCTGCTGCTAATCCCAGATAATTGCTTGCAGGCTTAATGGGAAAGCGGCGTTTTCTCGGGAAGGGGGGGCACCGGGAAAAGGCTTGGATGGCGCTCCCGCTGGAGGTGCTTGTTGGACAGAGGGAGCTCCATTGTTCCCGGGAACGCGATGCCAGCAGGAATGACAGAGGCCGTGTTCCCAAATTAAAGCCGTCTGGCGCAACCATCCCGCACATAGACGCGGCATTCCCGGGAAAAAAGAGGCGCTCGGAGCTGGGACGCGCTGGCTCTTTTAGGGACAGCGGGACAAGGGCTGCGGAATGCTGAGGGCGAGCGGGAGGTGGGATCAGCCCCTGGATAAACAAACGCACGGATGAAGCTCCCCACGCGCACCTCGGCGTGTCCAAGAAATGCCCCTCTCCCCCCGTTCCCAGGATCCACGGATTTGGGATAGATCCAACCTCCTCAAGCACCGTGACCCCCCTGCATGGCCGATTCCAAGCCCAGAGCGCTCCATAAATCCCGAGTCCGGAGGGCACTCCAAGCACACTTGGCACTTTAATGGGAAAGCTGCCTTTGGATGGGTCACGGTGCTCTCCCGGTGTTCCTCCGGAATCCTGGAATGCTGCTGACCGTGGCCATTCTTCCCGTTTCGCTTCCCAAATCCCAAACAATGCCTTTCCCATTGTTCATTAACCAAACATTCCCGCCTGGCAGCCGCCGGTGTTGGAATTTATGAGGAGCAACGGGAGCTGTGGCCGTTCCGAGGCGGCAAAGCCAAGATTTTTGGTGGAATGTCGACTCGGAGAGGGGGAATTGGTTTGGGGTGGATTCTTTAGGAAGTGAAATTCTCACTTAAGACTTGGAGGGAATCACAGAATTCCAAGCCAGACCGTGTTGGGAGGGATCTTAGAAGGAATCTTATCCCAATCCCAACACCTTCCCCCATCCCAGATTGCTCCAAGCCCACGGGGTCTGGCCTTGAACATTCCAGGAACGGGTCAGCCCCACTTCCATAGGAATGGGCGGGTGGGAGATCCTAAAAAAAGTGGGGTTTTCCCATGGAAAACCACCTTTGGATGTCAATCCTGAAGCGCTCCCAGCTCTCCTGGAAAATCGCAGCATTCCTGCTCTGCCATTCTTTGCCCACTGGAGGGAGCGTCCTGCAAACCTTTGGATGGATACTCGGGACGCGGGCTGGAAAAGGGCTGGAATTTGATGAAAATAACCTCGCTGGATCAAAGGAATATGAAAAGGAATTAGGAACGGGAGAGAAATGCGATTTATTTAACGCCGGGCTGGGATTTCTTCCCTTTCCGAGAAAACACTCAGCAGGGAAAAATCCGCGGGGTTTTCCTTTAATTAATTTGTAACTCGGTCGTTAGGAGTTAATTATTTATAAATTAGGCGTTAATTTGGTTCAAAACTCATAACTTTGAACAAATAAAATCCACGGAGAGAAAAGGAAATCCACTGAAATCCTGGAAGCTGCTGAGTGGGAACGGGGAAAAATTCCGATATTTTGCTGAACCGCACCCCAAAATCAGCTCCGGTTTTCCCGGCTGGGAAGGGAGAAGAGGGACAGGAGGAGCAGCATTCCCTAATTCCCACCCTGTCACTTTGCAGGAAATCCTCTGCTGCTCCAGCAGTTCCCAAATGTATGGGCCATCCCTAAATGTCAGTCGTTGGGCACAGGGAAGAGGGAGCAATGGGAAAAGTTTGGGAATCATGACCGGGACCTTCATGAAGGAAGACCCTCAGTGCCTCTTTCTTGTGGTTTCTGTTGGGAGATGGATGTGGAATACTGAATCCTGGGAGGCAGCGGTGACCCCCATCCATCCAGCAGCATTCTGGGATTTTAGAGATGGAATTCCAGCTGCCATCCCTTCCTTTGGAAATTTGGTTTTAGCTGTGGCCAAGCCAAGGGGGAAAAAAAAATTCCCTCCCACCTGCTGCAGTTGCTTTTAGAATTCCAAGGATTTTCTATTTTCCTGAAGAGCTGGGTTGCATCTCCCATCATTCCCTGACTCAGGAAAACATTCCCAATCCCAAAGAGTTTTTTTTCATGGTTGAAATAGCTGAGTTTGGGGGTGGGATTTATTTCTATGGATTATTCCAAGTCTCTTTTCCCTGGAGACAGCGCTGCCACTGGATCCAAGTCCATCAACATGATTCCAGGGAATTCATGGCACCAGGATCATGATTCCCTTTGGAAAACCATCCATGGGTTTGATGGGAACGTGCAGCTTGGTTTCTGACAAGTTGTCTCCAGAATCCAGCCGGATCCTCTGGAATTGTCTGCAGGAACCAAAGGCTCCCATTCCCAAGCTCTGGAGGGAATTCCAGGAGGGAATGATCACAAAGGTTCAGGCTTCAAGGCGGGTTGGAATAGCCCTGGCTCAAAATAATCTGGGAATAAAGCGAGAATTCGAACTCAGCCTGGCTTCATTTGGGATGGGAGGCGTTGCCACGACATCCCCCAGTCTCCAGAAGCGCCTCTTCCCTGGGATTCGCTGGGAATGGAGCCAAGAGGGAATGCACACTCCATGAAGTCTGGCTGGAATTCCGGGATTCCCTTCCCAACTCTCTCCCACTCCAGCCCCTCGCTGGGCTCAGAGTTTTGGAGGTGTCCCGAGCTATTTCCAAGGGGATCTTTCAGTATCTGGTTATTCCCTGATGGAATCCCCTGGGAAGCTTGATTGGTTTGGAACCAGCCAAGCCTGATCATGGATAAGGTTCCGCTTTCCAAGGATGCGCTGGGAATTACAGAACCACTGGATAATCCTTGGGTGGGGCTGGGAAGCTGCACTGGTGGAAGGGTCCCTGTCCATGGAGGAGGATGGGAACGAGAGGGGATTCAAGGTCCTTCCGACCCAAACCATTCCAGGATTTCATAGGGCGTTTCCAACGGGAAGGGATCCGTAAGGATCATCGAGGCAGCTCCAAGGAGAGCGGCCTCCATTGGATTTGCCTTTTCCATGACCAATCCTGGTTTGGACTGAGGGAAGCCCTTCCCCACCCTTTTCCAAGGCTTTTCCCTGTGCAAGCTCAGCCATGCCTGGTGTTCCCAAAGGTTTCCCAAGAGGCTCCACAAATACTGAACTCCAGCAGAAAGGAGAAATCCTGGAGTGGGCTGGGATGGCCGTGTTTGCCCAGAGGAGAGGCTGAAAGCCTCTGGAATGCTGTGATTGGATTCCCTGGAAGCTCCTTGGGAGCGGGAGGGGATAATGGCTCAGCCAACGCGGAGAGCACTTGGCTGGAGAGATTCCCACCTTGTCCCGGGAAACTGGAAGGACAGGGAAAGGTGAGGACCCCGCTCCGCTCTCCAAGGCTTCCCTCTCAGGAGCATTCCTCGTGGAATGAGCCACTCCTGGCGGGATCTCTGGGCTGAATCCTGGGAACTTTGGAGCTTCCATCCCACCTGGGCCGAGGTTTTCCTGGGATGCCCTCCATGGTTCTCCTGGTTGGAGACTGGGAAAGGCACAGCTGGGCCTGTCACTCCCTCTCTCCGTGCCCACCGCCCAGGGTGCCAATTCCAATTCCCAGACTATGGAAGTGCATCCCGGCCTGGGGCATTCCTGGGCACACCAAGCTCTGCCTAAAGGCACAATTCCAAAGGGTTTCCTGCCATTCCCTTTCCCTTTCCCTTTTCCCTTTTCCTCCTTTCTCTTTCCCCTTTCTCTTTCCCTTCCCCTTTCCCCTTTCCCTCTTCCCTTCCCTTTTCCCTTTTCCCTTTCCCCTTTCTCTTTCCCTTCCCCTTTCCCCTTTCCCTCTTCCCTTCCCTTTTCCCTTTTCCCTTTCCTAATAGCAATAATAACAATATTAACAGTAATAGCAACAATAGCAATAATAATAGAAAAGATTAATATGAAAAATGTTAAGAAATAGAATAATAAATCTAAAAAATTATACAAATTAATGATAGAATTATATTCTTATATATAAAATATATATTACAATGTAGCTATCATACATATAAATATATATATATATATAAATTACATGATTAAATATTTAGAATTATTAGAT
>VWYI01026339.1:52727-74388 GCA_013399455.1 Anthoscopus minutus
GATGCGATGGGATGCGATGGGATGCGATGGGATGCGATGGGATGCAGTGGGATGCAGTGGGATGCAATGGGATGCAATGGGATGCAATGGGATGCAATGGGATGCAATGGGATGCAATGGGATGGGATAAAATCACCAGGGCAAGGTGTATTCCCACATTTCGGATGGCAAGATCAGGTTGGGATGGAGAGATCAGATCAGGATGGGATAAATCCAGCAGGGCAAGGTGGATTCCTAGTTTTGGGCTGGAACAGAACCCACAGGGCAAGGTGGATTCCCAGTTTTGGGATGGAAAGGTCAGAATAGGATGGGATAAAACTGGCAGGGAAAGGTGGATTCCCAGGTTTGGGATGGGATAGATCCAGCAGAACAAGGCAGATTCCCGGGTTTGGGATGGGTGTTGGTCTGTAGGAGGCTGATCCCCAGGAATCTCCTAGGAATAAAGGACCTAACGGGCAGGAATTTCTGCCAAGCACCACAGATGCAGGGAATAACGGGAATCTTCCCAAAACCCCCTCATAACATAAAGAACATAAATTATGGTGGGATTTATGGATCAAAGGAGGAACACAAATTTCTGCGGGATGCACGGATCAGGCTGGGCCGAGACCCCACAACTCCCTGCACCTGTGCCTTTGGCTCCCGCTTCCAGGGGGAGGGGACACCACTTTTCCAGCCTGTATCCGAGGAAAAATGGGATTTGTTTGGTTGGTCCCTTAAGCTCACACATCCAGAGGAGGAAGTACGCTGCTTTTCCAGAATGATCCCATGGAAAAATGGGAATAATTTTTTTTTTTCTTTTGGGGTACTTAAAACTCACACATCCAGAGGGGAAGGGCCACCACTTTCCCAGCCTGATTGCAAAGGAAAACCGGGAATTTTGGGCTGCTCACCGACATTTAGGGCATGGCAGAGCCAAGGGGAGAAGCCAAGGCCCGGAAGCTCCTTGGCTGAGCTTCCCGGGAGCAGGGATGAGATTCCCGGGAGCAGAGCTGAGCTTCCCGGCGATCAAGGCCGGGCAAAGAAAGGAAGAGGGAAAAGAGCCGCAGAGATGTTGGGACGCTGCTTTTCCAGGGAAACCAAAGGTTTGGAGCCGGGAATGGCGGAGGAAAAAAAAAACCCAAACCAACAAACCTGCCAAAACCCCAGAGCGAGAAAACGGAGCGAGAAAACCCCGGAAAGAAATCAATTTAAAGGCCAAAAAAAAAAACAAAACCCAAAAAAAAGGGGAAAAGCGAAGGGGGGGAAAAGCCAATTTTCCTTTTGCAGCGGCTCCCTTGGAGCCCGCGCGGGGAGGCGGGAAGTATTCCTGCCATTCCTTGGAGCGCCGGGATGCCACACACATGGTGTTTGTTCACGGCGAGCAAACAGATTGTAAACTGGCTGATAATTTCGGTGCTGACAATGTCATTTACAGCTGTCAGCCCTTTGTGCGCCGTGTTTGCTTTATTCAAATATGAACCCGCCGCCCCTCCCTCCCCGCGCTTCCTTCTGCATTAAAATCCCATCAATTCCCTGCCAGCCCGCCTTATCTAAAATTCATTGGAGGCCAATCACTTGCATGAATGCTTTGGGGTTGCCATGGAGGCGAGAAGTCTAGTGGCGACTTCGGGGGATTAGGAAGTTTCGCTTGGAAAAGCCTTGGAGTGCTGGAGAAGGGAAAAATTAAAAAAAAAAAAAAAAATTAAAAAAAAAACCAACAACAACAAAACCCCAACAAAAACAAACCCCGCTGAAAAATCGGTGATTTCCGAGCTGATTCCAAGCCTGGCTTAGCCGCGAATTCCCGGGAAATTCTCCCGCTGCTTCCCAGCCCGCTTCCATAATAAATTCAAGGCCGGCTCCCGGTAGATTGATTTGGATCCAGCTGCTTCCCAGGGCGCTTCCCGCAGGTCGGGAAGCATCTCCCATTGTTAATGGAGGTCATGGCACCGCTGTTAAATAATTCACAGCGGCCTCTCTCCGCCCGCCCGGGCCAGCTGCAGATGTTGCCACCTGTATCCCAAACCTTGGGCGTTCCGGGAATATCCCGGCCATCCTTCCCTCCGGCCCGGCTGAAGCGGGAAGGATCCAGCGGGATGAATTGAGGGCAGGATTTGGATTTGGCTTGGAGCTTCCCGGCCGCGCTGCAGTTGGAGTTTTGGGGCTGCTTTTCCGGGATAATCTGGGAGCCAGAGCCTCAAACCCTAAATTGCGGTTAAATCTTGGATTTCCGGGTTGGAGCGGAGGGAAAGGAGGCGTTTATCCAGGGAAAAGGGAGGATAAGGCCCCTCCGGAGTGTCACCCACGGGTGTCACCTTTTCCCACCCTGTGTCATCCTCCCTCTCCCTCCTGCCTCATCCTCCCTTTTCACCCCCTCCCCCTGCGCCCGGGGATTAAATCCCTGGAGTCAAACCTCGAAGGGAAAAAAAAAAAAGCCCCAGACTGGTTCGGTGAGTCTGGATTCTTCCTCTCTTCCCTTAAAAAATAAAATAAAATAAAATAAAACAATTTACCATGGGCCTTTATTTACCTCGGGGGTCCTGAAATTCCCAAAGTGCTCTTGGAGCACTTGGAGCTCCACTGCCCGGAGGGGCTGGAGCAGGGCTGAGATTCCGGGACACAACCCCAGAGCCATCCCAGCCATCCTGGCATTCCCACGGGGAAGGGATTCCTGGCATCGGGAGCTGTCAGGGAGGTGACAATGACAAGGGTTGTCCCGGCCATTCCCTGTGATCCCATTCCCTTCTCCCACGGGGTGAGATCCATCCCCTCAGCCTGGCGGTGGGTCCAGGCAGATTTTTGGGAAGGGGTTCCCTACTGCCGTGGATTCCTCCACAAAGCACATCCCAGTCTGGACTAACACTGAAGGGAGAATGGAAATACAGCATCCATGAATCCCGGAGCTCCGTCTCCTCCCGGAAACCTCCCCGTTATCCCGCCTGCCCGCAAGGACAAACTTGGGATTTTTGCATCCAAAGACCGGTCGGGCATTCCTGACGGGAAGGGATGGAGGGACCGGGGGTGCGCTGATAATTCCCGATCCCATCCCAGGCCCTGGGTGCGCCCTGGATAACGCCAGAGAAATCCCGAACGGGATTCCTGCTGGATCCAGCGCCCAGCCCGGTGCTGAGGTGGTGACTCCAAAGCTCACTCAGTTTTTCCCCACCACACCCAGGGGCAGTTCCTCTCCTTGGGATGGGAAATCCGCTCCCCTCCCGGGATCAAGGCAGTCCAGACTCCCTGGGAATGACCCCAAGCTCCTTTTCCCCCCCTCTAATATTCCACGTTCGGCTGCCACCATTCCCCGGTTTTGCCCCTTTTCCACAGCTCCTCCACCTCGGGAAGATTTGGGAATGACAGAGGTTGTTCCCTCGCAACCCCGGCTCATTACAGGATTTGGAAATCCCCGGCCACGGAGTCGCTGCCGGGTTTTGTTCCCTCGCTGCTCGGGCTCATCTTCCTTTCAAGTCGGGCTCCTTTTTTTTTTTTTTCCAAATTACAAAAGGAAAAAAAAAAAAAAAAAGAAAAGGAAAAAAAAGTGGGAAGGAGCTTTTCCCTGTCATTTGTCTTGCTGGGTATAAAAGCAGGAATAAAAGGGGGGAGAGGAGAGGAAAGTTTTCCTTTGTTTCAGGAATGTCTCATTTCAATTTGAAACCAAACTCAACCTGTGTGTGCTGCTTTATAAATTCCAGCTGGGAAGAGGCCTCGGGATTGGGTCAGGGCTGAGGTGTTTTTCAAGCGGGGGTTGCTGTGTTTCACCCCGGAGTGGCGATGTCCAGAACCCTGGAATTCTGCCTCCCCAGTAACATTTAACGCTCAAACACTTTCCGAGCTTTCCGAGCTTTCCGAGCGTCTCCTCGGAAAACCGGGATCCAAAAAATTCCAGAGCACCCTGGGTCGGAATCGAGCTCCTCCAAGTTTCATTCCCGGGGACGCCTCCCTCCGTCCCAGGCTGCTCCGAGCCCCAGCCAGCCTGGATTTAAAACTCCCAGGGATGCGGCGGCCGCAGCCTTTCTGGAAAACCTCTGCGCATTTCCCGGCCCGCCAGGGAAGGATCCCGGCATCCCGGCGGCAGCGGGAATCCATTCCCGCTTATCCCATCGCTGCCTGCCCTTGTCAAAAGTCCCTCTCCAGCCTAATTGCCATCAATGGGATTCGGGATCACCGGGAGATGCCGTGTGGTCCAACAAGCCCCACAACCAAAGCCCAAATCGACTCCCAATGGAGCTCCCTCTTTTTTTTTTCCTCTCCCCCATTATTATTCCCCTTCCCTTTCACTCTTCCCGCTTTCTTTCCCAAACAAAACCGCCGCCGCCGGCTCAGCCGCATGCCGGACAATGCCCCCCGCACAATCCCACCCCACAGCTCCAGGCCTCTCCTGGGATTTTTACGACACATCCCACAGTTGTCATGTCAACCCCCCAGGCGAGGGCGGCCCTAAATCAAGCTGTCAAGGATCCCGCAATGGAAAAGGACATCCCTGAGTGACACCCGGGCAGCATCTGGCATTTCGGGATCGCCGCCGCTCCCTCCCTTCTTTTGGGTTTGGGAGAGGAGCAGGGCAAGGCAGGAATATCAATGGGATGCGGTGGGGATGGGTCCCGTTTTTCCCTTTTGTTGCAGCAGCGTCAGGTGGGGATTTTCCTCCAGGAATTCTGGGGCTGGCAGGGTTGGATCCAGAACTGTCCCGGAGGTTTCTCCCAGCTTATAAAATCCTGGGATTCCACGCTGGCCACAAACCTCCTCCCTCTCTCCACGCAGGAGGCAGCTCCTCTCCATCCTCATCCTGCCCTAAGGAATTTTCCTCCCTCGCACCTCAGTTTCCAGGATGTCCAGGATCAGAGAGGGGTCTTTCCTCAGGAGCTGGAATGACAGGATAAGGAGCAGTGGTTCAAAAAGGGGAAAAAAAAGCGAAATCCAGATGGGATATGGGGCAGAAATCCTCCCCCGAGTGGGTGGGGAGGCCTTGGCACGGCTTTCCCAGAGGAGCTGTGGCGGCTGTGTCCCATCCCTGGAATTGTTCCAGGTTGGACAGGGCTCAGAGCAACCTGGATTTGGGGAAGGTGCGGGTGGGGGGATGGATGACCTCCCAAACCAAACAGATCCATGATTAGGGAAGAGCTTGGGGTCTGACTCGGTGCCTCAGGCCAGCCAAAACCTTCTGCGTTCCCACTCTTTGGGAATGCAGAGCTGCGCTTCCCAAGCCTGGAAATCCATTTCAGCTCGCCAGGCCTCAAGGCTGGAAAACCGGGATGAAGCCATTCCCGAGAGATCATCGCCCAAAACCTCAGGGAAGACTTCCGTCCTGACTGCTTTAGGCCGGGCTTTAGCTCTGGCTTAAACCCAGGCCTTGCAGGCCGACCTCTGGGTTCATCCCACGTTTTCCGCGCAGCGGGATCTCTGGGAATAGCGAGGCGGCCCTGGGAAGCTCCAGCCCCTGGGAAGCTCCTGCCGGCGGGACAGCCTGGGTGGCACTGCCACCCTCAGCGAGGTGACAGCGGCGCGGGGGGCGCAGACGGGCAGGTGCCAGGCAATTAGCGAGCCCAGCAGCATTCCCGGGAAGGCTTCCCGGCAGGAAATCGCCGCCCCAGCCCTCGGGCCCGGCGGCCAGATGGCTCCCGAGGCCATTCCAGCCGGGAGTGACAATTTTCCCGGGATGTAAATGACGCGGCGGCGGTGGCAGCGCTGTTGTTCCCGGCTAATTGCCGGGCTGTCCGTCATTATCCTATCCCGCGCGGACACGGAGTCGCGGCATTCCAGGGATCGATGATTAGGACGAGGTTTAAAACAAAAAACAAAAAGCAAACAAACAAACAAACCAAAACCAACCAAACAAATATACTAAAAAAAAAAAAAATTAAAAAAAAAAGACGGGCGGTGCACGGGGGTGAAAAATCCCGGGATTTTTGCGGAGTTGGCAAACAAGCTCCAAGGGGCGGGCGGGGAGCGCTTCCCTTTGTGTCCCGGCCGAGGGCACGGCAGGATCACAGAGCCCATCCCGGCGCTGTTTGCTTTGGGAACAATCGGGAACGGCGGGACAAGAATGGCACCCCCTGACCATGACTAATTGAATCCCGGCGGGAGCGGGGCCGGGACAAAGCGCGGCTCCCGCCGCTCCCGCCGGGAGCAGCCGGCAGTGATTGATGCCGCCGGGATCCCCAGCGAGGCTCCCGAAAGCCCGGAGCTGCTGGATTCATCCAGACGCTGCTTTTCCCCTTGGACAAGGTGCCCTTGGCTGCAGCCTCCGGCTCCGGCTGGGATCGCTGTCACAGCTCCCGGGATCCCACTTTCTCTGCCAGGATCCCTCTGTTCCCACTGGAACATTCCCATTCCTGCTGAGAGCCTGTTGTCCCTGCCAGACCCTCACCATCCCTTCCAGGACCCCACCATTCCCATCAGGACTCCTCTATCCCTTCCAGGACCCCTCTATCTCTTCCAGGACCCCACCATTCCCATCAGGACCCCTCTATCCCTTCTAGGATCTCTTTACACCTTCCAGGACCCCACCATTCCCTCCAGTATCCGTCAATCCTTTCTAGGACCCCTCTATCCCTTCCAAGACCCCTTTATCTCTTCCAGGACCCCACCATTCCCACCAGGACCCTTCCATCCCTTCCAGGACCCCTCTATCCCTCCAGGACTCTCCCATTCCCGCTGGATCTCCCCCATCCCAATTCCCGATGTGATTCCAGTGAAGTCCCTGTAACCACTGGCACACAGAGAGCTGCAGCTCCTGCATTTATCCGTTCGTTCCCTTCAAAGCCTTTCCAGAGGCTGCTTTGCCCCTTTGGAAAGGCTGGGAGCAGCAGGATAAGGAATGGCAGGATAAGGAATGGCAGGAATTTCCCTTTAAGATGTCTTTATCTCTCTGTGCCTATCACAGAGGGTTTTAGCTTGGCAATCCAGAGGCAAAGCCAGGTGGGAAAACCCATCCATGGCTTTTAGGATCAGCCAGGATCCCAAACTTCCAGCTCAGCACCCTGGAGCAACGGTGTCCCAAAAAAACCAGACCACCTGGGAAAAGTGCAGGAGAGGAGCTGGGGAATGACATTTCCATCCTCTGCTCCAGGAAATCCTCACTTTTCCAGCAGGGATTCCCACAAATCCCACGTCCCGAGGGCTGGAATGAGCAGTGGCTCCAATCCCAAGATCCTGGAGGGCTGAAAAATGAGGATTTGAGCCGTGGGCTCCCAGCCCGGGTTTTTTCCTTCCAAGCTGGCTCCCTCTCCATGCCCTCCAGGCAAGTATCCAGGCTCCGGGATAGGCTGGCAAGTCCATGAAATCCTTTATTTCGGGATACCATGGAGTGAAACGTCAAGGATTTATTTGCTCCTCCCGGAGTCAGGATTTGGGGATCCTGGTGCCAGCAGGGCCGGCTCCAGCTCTGGAGTGGGAGCCAACAAAAGTGGGATTGAGCCGTGGAAAACCAGAGGGACTCCAGCCTTTGGACCTCGCCCCAGCGGGATCATGTGGCAAAACCTTTTCCTGAGCTTTGCCTCCATGCTTTTCCCAAGTTTTTTCTTGCCATGGCCCTGTCCCAGAGGCGTTCCCGGAGCAGCTCCGTGCCCGCTCCCACTGAGCAAATCCTGGGAGGAAAGAGCTTCACTTCCCTCCTGGAGAAGGAAGTGGCTCTGGCTGGGATGGGGAAGGGAAGCAGGAGCATCCCAGGGACTGAGCTTCCCAGTGGGAGCATCCCAGTGCTCCCTAATCCCTGGGGAGAGCCAGGGGTGCGGCAGAGCATCCCCATCCCATCCGGACCTAGCCGAGACTGGAATTACAGGAATGATTCCTCCCTCACTCCATTCCTGGGGAAGCCTCTGCATTCCAGGTCTGGTGAGCACTCCAGGGCTGCAGCATCCAAATCCAGGAACGTCCTGGGGCTGCAGCATCCCAGTTCAGGAGCATCCTGGGGCTGACACATTCTAGTCCAGGAGCATCCAAATCCAGGAGCATCCCGGGGTTGGCATATCCCTGTCCAGGAGCATCCCGAGGCTGGCACATCCCGGTCCAGGAGCATCCTGGGGCTGACACATTCCAGTCCAGGAGCATCCAAATCCAGGAGCATCCCGGGGCTGGCACATCCCGGTCCAGGAGCATCTCAGGCCCGGAGCACCCCAGTTCGGACCCATCCCAGCCCCTCAGTAAAATCCGGGATGCGGCAGAGCGTCCTCATCGTCAGCTCTGCCCCCTCCCAGGGAAGCCTCCGCATTCCGGGCAGCAGGAGCGGCTGCAGAGGCTCCCGGTGCCCGGCTCAGCGTTCCCGGCGCTCGATCCCGCAGGATCCGTGCACTTGGCCAGGCTGTGTAAACTCTGACATGTGCCTGTCAATCTCTGCCATATTTGCCGACGGCTTTATCCCGGCCTGATTAGTTTCCCGAACAAATTGGAGCGAAGGAAAACATCACCTCCAGTCTGGAAAAGCCAACATTCCGGGGAGTTTTCGGATCTCTCTATTTACATGGACACGGGCTGTTTTCCTAAGGCTCTGGAAGTGATGGTAATTGAACAGCGCCGGCGTGCGAGGGGAGGCTGATGAGTGGGAAAGGTTTTCCAAACAACGCCGCTGGATTTGGCTGCGGCCTTGGCGGGAATGTTTGTGGAGCGTGCGCCCGGCGCAGTGTCAATATTCCCGAATTTCGAGGTGGCGGGAGCGGGACTTTGTTTGGAAAATGGCTCCCTGATATCATCAGCAAGTTTACAAACGGCCCGTGGCCAAACAGAGCCGGAGCTTAAGGAAGCGCCCGCCCAGGACTCAGGGAATGTTTGCTGTTTGCCCAGGGATCCCAAAGAACTTCCATAAATACTGCCCTTATCCCGAACCTTGGGAGGGCGCCGCTGTTCCCTCTTTTCCAGGGAATCCCCGGGAACAGGGGGCTCCTGATGAAGCTGTCTTGGCTGGGGTCTTCCGCTGCATTCCCTTTATCCAAACATTGCCAGGAGGAAATGGTATCCCAAAATCCCAATATCCAAACTTTGCCAGGAGGAACCTGCATTCCAAAATTCCATCCCAATTCCCATTAAGCAAATATTACCAGGACAAACCTGCATCCCAAAATTCCATTATCCAAATATTACTAGGAGGAACCTGCATCCCAAAATTCCATCCCAATTCCCATTAATCAAACATTGCCAAGAGGAAACCACATCCCAAAATCTCATTATCCAAATATTATCAGGAGGCAGTGGCATCTCAAAACTCCATCCCAGATCCCATTATCCAAGTACTACCAGGAGAAAATGGCATCCCAAAATTCTGTCCGAATTCCCGTTAACTGGACGTTGCCATGAGGAAACCCCACCCCAAAATTCCATCCAAACATTGCCGGAAAGCAACTGCTTCCCAAAATTCCATCCCAAATTCCCATGAGCCGCTAGAGGGCCCAAAAATTTTACCCGAGGGTTTTCCCTCATGGAATGAGCTCCAGTTCCCTCCTTCTTTTTTCCCCCTGTGGGAAGGAGGAGCGAGGTGGGAAGGGAACGCTGGGGGTTAATAAACAACTCCCGGCTCTGGAATTATTGATGGAAGCGGGAATGAGGCACGGTGACATTTAAAGGAGGAATTTGTGCTCCACAAATCCGAGCGTGACTGACAGAGCCGGAGGCTCCGGAATCAATACAAATAACCCCAACCTTAATTCCTTGATCCCGGGGAAAACAGTGCATTCCAAGCGCTCCCAGAAACTCGGGATCAGCCTGCTGGATGCTATCGACTGCCCGGGAGCAAGGACAATTAGGATGTTCCTTAGGGATGGGGCTTTTCCTGATGTTTCCCTGGTTTCCACAGCAGCGCTGTTCTCCCCATTCCCCAAATGCCAGGCTCGTTATCCAATATAAAGGGAGATTTCCCAGGATCATCTCCCCTGAGGAATGGATTCCTGGTGCCTGGCCGAGTCGAGGGGAAGGAGAGGTTGGATCTCCCTCTGGATGTGGGATGTGGGAGAATCCAGCCCCTAAACCGTGGAAAGCCACGCCCCAGGCCCAGGTACCCCACGGACGTTTGGAGCAGGATGATTTGGGATTCTGGGATAACTCCATCCAGCGCCCCCATGGATACCTGGACCGAGGTGGGAGGAGGAGAACCATTCCTAAAGGCGCATTCCCAGCACTGGGAATTCCCAGCAGCGCTGCAAATCCTGGGAATCTCCACCAGTACCACCCTTCCTTTAACCTGTATCCACTGGAATTTTGTTTGGAGTTCCTCGGGAGAAGCTTGGCCAATGGCGCCTTTGGGAATCTGAGATCTGTAGGAATTTTCCATCCCCCCACTCCTGATGCTTTCCTCCCCAGCTTTGGGCGCTCATTCCCTTTAGGAACATCCCAAGAGCCGGGAGGCTCTCCCTGGCATCTCTGGGATCATGGCTTTGGAATTCCCATCCCACCTGGGGCCACACCTTATTCCCTGCTCCCACAAAACCACGGGCACCCCAAAACTCCCAAATCCACAAGAAATCCCAGTCTAGGAGCAAGAGGAACCGGAGCACCGGGGAGCTCATCCAGCTTTTTCCTGGTGTAAGTACAGTATTTCTCCAGGAATTACGGCCGCTGGAATTCGCCCGGCCTTGTCCTTGCTCCCATAAAAAACCGGGAGCCAGTGGAAATTATGGGATCAAATCAAGCCTTCCTTTGATTCTGACCCTACAGCCACGAGAGTCCCAGAGGGTCCCGCCTTTTGCCTTCCCACTTTCCCTAATTTACGGCTCATTCCCTCTTTTCCAATCAAGCCGGCCGGGGGCAGCTGCTCCCTATCCCGGGAGCCGCCATAAACCATGGACAGCATTCCTGCTTCCCGGTTGCCCTGGACAGAAAGTCCTTCACAGAGCAGGGTGGGGATCCCGAGGGTGCTGGCAGGAGTGGGATTGGCTCCGTGGATGGAATTCCATGCCCCCTTTCCCCGAGGCCTCCCTGAAGGGAATTTCCACAGGGTTTGATATCCTAAAAAAAAATAAACCGTTCCAGGGTTAAATCCAGCTGTTTGTTCAGCGGAAAAAACAGCCTTGGGAAGGTGGGAATGGCGGCAGGTGTGAGCCAGGACTGGGAAAATCCAGGAAAACAGCACGGTGTCTCAAAATTCCTGGATCTCTTCCTATTCCAGGGGGAAAAAAGATTTAATATTTCCACCTTTTCCCCCCTTTTCTGGGATGGTGGAGGAGCAGAAAATCCCACAGAGACGCTTCCTGAACTTTCTTCTGGAGAAGCCCTGACCCCCTGGCAGCTCCTCTTCCCAAAATCTCCCTCCAAGAATCCTTAGGAATGACCCTGAGCTGCTCTTTGCTTCCTAAAACCCATCCCAAAACGCCACGGCTCTTCTTGGATATTTCCAGCTGGGCCTAAATACTCGGGAGTGGAATTCCTGGGGATTTGTGGGAAGCAGTTTTCAGGAATATATCCCTGCAGAGCTGGCCAGGATCCAAGGAGAGTTCCCAGATCCCACAGAAGCTCCAGGTGCCTTTAAAGTCCTGTCTCCCGCTCATTTTTTGGAGTCAAATCCGGTGCCTGGAAGGATTTGGGAATTTTGGATTTCTTTTTTCCTGTGAAGATTTAAAATGGGGGAATTTTTGGTTAATTTGGAGTCAATTGGGGTGGGATTTTTCATTCATTTTTGTGGATATGGGATTTTAAAAATACTTTAAAAATATTTCCTGGATGAAAAACTGTGGGATTTGGGGAAAAAAAGGGATATCAGGAATGATGTTCTGGAATAAGTCTAAAATTCAGGAGCATTCCCAATATTCCAGAACATCCCTGCCTGCTCCTTTTTGCTTTTCCTTCACTTCCAGACCCCCAAAAGTTCACCATTCCCAGGAATCTCCAAGCAGATTCCTTGTTCTCTTCCCACTGGGATGTCACCTGGAGCCCAATATCCTGGGAGGAGGAAATTTTGGGATCCAGGTGTTGGAGCAGGGCCACAACCCCGGCTGAAATTCCTTCCGAAATCCAAACCCAGGAGGGTCAAAAGTTCATCTGGGCCCCAGCAACTCCCAGGAGTTTTTTCCCCTGCTTGGAAAAGGGTGAAGGAAAGGGAGAAAGAAGAAAAGAGGGAGAAATCCAATAAATGCTGGGCTGGGAAGGGAGAGGGGCCGGTGGTGGGAAAAGCAAACAAGGCAAGAAAAAGGGAACAGGCGGCGCAGGAATGCCCAGGATGGAAGGTTGGGAGCAGATGGGAGAGGGGTTGGGAAGTGGGAATGTGAGGGGATGGGAAGTGGGAATGTGAGGGGTTGGGAAGTGGGAATGTGAGGGGATGGGAAGTGGGAATATGAGGGGATGGAAGTGGGAATGGGAGGGGATGGAATGGGAATATGGGNGAAGAGGAGATGGGAGGGGATGGAATGGGAATATGGGGAGATGGGAAGTGGGAGTGGGAGGGGATGGAAGTGGGAGTATGGGGAGATGGGAAGTGGGAATGTGAGGGGATGGAATGGGAATATGAGGGGATGGAAGTGGGAATGGGAGGGGATGGAATGGGAATATGGGGAGATGGGAAGTGGGAATGGGACGGGATGGAAGTGGGAATATGGGGAGATGGGAAGTGGGAATGGGACGGGATGGAAGTGGGAATATGGGGAGATGGGAAGTGGGAATGGGACGGGATGGAAGTGGGAATATGAGGAGATGGGAAGTGGGAAGTGGTGTGTGGTTGATATTCCATGTGTATCCCACCTCACAGACTGGACTTTCTCTTTTTTCCCTCCTCCTGTCCATTTTTTTTTTTAGGAAAAATCCCCCTGGATACATCCCAAATCCTCTGCTTTGCTAGGAGTCATCCTGGTCCCACAGAAAAACAGCATCAAACCCACAAAACCCCAGGAATTTCCCCCTGGACATGGCTGGAGCCAGGACCCACCTCCCTTGGTGCCCACCACGGGAGGATCCCAAGGAAAACCCTCTGGAGTCACCGGGAGCGCGGGGAGGGAGAGGTGGAATTCAAAACTGGACCAGGAGCTGTTTTCCAAGGGAATTCCAGCCCCTCCTCTCCGTGCCACCCATCCCGGCATTCCAAGGACAACTGGGAGAAGCTCCGTGCCCCCTGCTGGAGCCCGCCCCGTGCCTCCGGCTGCTCCCTGCTTTCCTGGGAAGCATCCCCGGGATGAGCAGAGCTCCCGGGATTCCCTGGTGTCCATGTGCAATTCCGAGCCTTTACAGCTCCCCCATGGAGCCTTCCCATCGCCCTTGGAGCTCGATTATCCCGGGAAATGGAGCCTTTATGGACTCCAGCTGGGAAGTGGGACATTAATGAGCCCTCCTTGGCACAGCTCCATATGTTTTCCGCCTTCTCCCGAGATCCCGGTTCTTTATGGTGACATTTATTTCATGGAAATGAGCTTGGGAATGAAGATCCATGGCTCTTCCTGGAGAATTGCGGGAATCGCTTCCCACTGCCACGGATAAACCTGGAAGGGAGGGGGGGGTTGCAGCTGGATATTCCCTCCTCCCACCTTGCCAAGAATCCAATAAAATCTGGGATCCCCCAATTTTGGGGGGAGTTCTTTCCAACTTTTCTCCCATTAAAACACCGCAGCTTTTCCAAACCTGAGCTCCCAATTCCAAGAAAACTTGCTGCCCGAACATCAGCACCTCCCAATGCGAATTTCCTTGGAAATCTCCTCCAGATTTTTCCTTCCTAGCAGGAATCCCACCTCTACCAATAAATCCTGAGGTGCTAATTCCTTGGTTTTATCTGGAAGGACCTTTCCTTGGATCCCACCCGCCTTGGAATACAATGGACAATCCAGGGGCAAATCCAGGTGGACAAAGGGCGTTTGAAGATAAAAGGAGCCAGGGATGGATGAACCCCCAGGAGGAGAAAACCTGGAGCTGATAAGAATTCCCAGGTTTTTCAGAGCCATTCCAGGGGGGCAGCCAGGGGGATTTGGGAGTTTCCAAGGGTCAAATCCATCAGGAATGGGATGGGGGGGAGAGGTATTGGATCTGTCTGGCTTCGGGGTCCCTTTGTGGGCTCCGGGAGATATTTGGGATATTTTTGTCTTGTCCGCGTGGAAAAACCTTGGGAAAAGGTAAAGGATCAACCTCGGGATGAGCCCAGCACAGCGACTCCTTCCCAAATCCCTAACTCCCGATCCCATTTTTCCACTGGTGACCTCAGTTAACACCAGCGCAAGCTTTCCAGGCCTGTTGACTTCCCAGAAAAGCAGGAAGCAGAGAAATCTGGGAATTGGCTGCTCCCTCTGCTGCCCAAAAACCAGGAGGGGGCGGGGGGTGGAGGGAATTCCATCCAGCTTTAATTTATCCTGGATTTGAGCGTATTCCAGGTCACTGATCACACACCCAGTCGGGATCTGGGGAATAAAGGAATTCTTTCAATCCCTCCATTTTTCTTTCTCCCTAATAAATCTCTATATCCTGATTCCAACAGGATCACTTCCCCTTTTTTTTCCTCTCCTTCCTGTTTGTTTGTTTGGGGTTTTTTTCTCAGGAAAAATACACCTGGATACAGCCGAAGCCCTCTGCTTTTCCACACCGGGCTTGGGAATCCAGCTTTGCCAGGAGTCATCCCCATCCCACAGGACAAATGGGAGCAAACCCACGAAGCCCCTGGAATTTCCCTGTGGATGCTGGGATAAAGCTCCCCGGCTGCCCGAGGACTCTTGGAGGGGCTGGAATGACTGGGAGTGCAGGAAGGGAGAGGGGATATTTCCAAGCAGGAAAAGCTGGATCTGCTCCATCTTTCCCAAACCCAAGGCATGTCCCTGTTCTAGAGCAGCCCAGCACATCCCAGATCCCAGTTTTCCATCTTTTCCCTCCCTGGGAGCCAGAAGAAGCGGAGCGATGGGAAATATTCAGCCAAGGGGTAAATCCAGGCCGGATGGGGCCTGGGAATGGTGGGAGTCATCCCTATCCACGGCAGGGAGTGGGAATGGGATCATCCTTCAGGTCTCTTCCCACCCAAACTATTCTGGGAATTTACGTAGGGAAAAGCCATTTGAACCAGGAAGAAAAACTGGGAACTGAGTTCCTTTCTTTGGGAGAGGAGGCACAGGAAGGGTTAAATTCCACCTGCTCCGGGTCAGTCCAGGGATTTGGCTTTTCCAAACACCGAACCAGGGGGATATCCCAGGATGGCAATCCACATTGGAAGTGCTTGGGATTTTCTCTCTCCCTGTTGCAAGACTCAGATTCATCCCCAGGAATTCTGGCCTCAACCCCTAAAATGCCGAGATCCCACAGAAACAACATTCCCAAGATGAGGAATATTGAGGAATGTTCCCCTCTTCAAAAAACCGACCCCCACTTCACCCCCGAGAGGTTTTCCCAACCCATTTCCACAATTTTTTCCCCCCAGTTCTTCGTTGGAAAGCCAAGTTCCAAGGCCATCCTGACAATTTTCCCGCTTTTCCCAGCCTCCATCCCGTTCTCCCTCATGTCTAATCCGCCTCACTTGGACAATTTGCATCCCAGTTTCCCGGTTTTGTCCTTCCCTTCCTGAGCGTCTGTTCCCGCTGATCCAAGGGCATCACTCGTTTCCATCTTTCCCAATTTAATGATATTTATCCTGCATCGCCTGGGAGAGGAATTGGCCGGAGCTCGGCAAAGCAAACCGGGATCGCGTCCAGGATAATCCCACGGAGCACATGGAATTTAACGGCCCCTCTGAATGTCCCCATCTGCAGCCATTGTCCTTGGGATAAAACCTGGATGCTGCTTCCCAGTTCTCCTGGTGGAATTCCGCCCTCTGTCCCAGCTCTCCTCTTGCCCCACCCACCAGGGCAGGTGAGTTGGTTTTCCCTGGATTTTCCCCGTGATCCAGCAGCTGAATCAGAGCGGTTTTGCCCTAAGCCCACCTTGTGCTGAAGTCACCGAGGCCATGGATCGTGGAATTCCAGCATTGGAAAGGACTGGAATGGAACAGGATCATTCCCTTCAGCTATCCCAGCTTGTTCCAAGCCCCGTCCAACCCGGATTTGAACATTTCCAGGGATGTGGGGGCAGCCGCAGCTTTTTTGGGAAAACTGCCCCAGGGCCTCCCCAACCTCACGGGGAGGAATTTGTTCCCAGCATCCCGTGTGTCCCCAGCAGCGGGAAGCCATTCCCTGTATCCCATCCCTCCATCCCTTATCCCAAACTTGTTTGCACCCAAGATTCCCAAAAAAACCCCAAAAACCCCTTAGATGGTGCAGGTCAGAATCCTCCTCCCTTCGGGGGAGTTATCCCGATTTTTGAGGTGCAAATCCAGATTTTCTCCACAGGAATAACACTGCGGGAGCCGAGCCCTTCCTGCAGCATCCGCAGAATTATTCCCTCCTTTGGAAATGCGGGATGCTCCCTTCCTCCTGCCAGCCGGGAGAAGAGGCAGCATTCCCACTCCCCGTTCTCAAGGACAGAGCCGCTCCCGGGATTTTTGCACCAGTTCTCCGTTCCCAAAGTTCCTTTTTGGGACTCGACCCCAGTTTTCTGCCGGGCAGGGGCCGGAATAAATCTTGGAGCCGAGAATAAAATTCCTCATGGAAGCAAAGAAAGCCGCTAGAGGGACCTTCGGGCCGAGCCACAGCGAGGTCACACCCGCATTTGGGATTCGTGGGGGGACATCCCCAAATTCCCCTTTTCCCTCCAGGGTTATCCCACAACATCCCACACGCGTTTGTTCGGGATCTCCCGCGTCATTCCCTAAAAAAAAAACCAAAAAAAAACCAAAAAAAATCCAAAAAACGGGAGCGTGTTTTATTTTCCTGTTTAATAACTCCCCCACGCGAGGAGCCTTTGGGGGGCAGTTTTCCCTCGGTTTTCCATCATCATTCCTTTTCTTCTCTCTCTCCCTGAACACTGAAAGCCCCGAATTAATCTTTTTTTTTTTTTTTTAAGAAGGCAAAAAAATAAAAAAATGGGGAGAAAAAGGGAAAAAGAAAGGGGAAAAAAAAAAAAAAAGAAAAAGGTGGGGAAAGATAAAAAAAAAGCAGGGAAAATCTCCCGGCAGGAAAAACGGGAGGCAAACACAGGAGTTAATTTCGGCCGGAATAGCTGTGGCTGTTTGTGGTTGTCCCTGACTCCGGAGCACCTGTGTTTGCTCACGAGCTTTTCCCAATCTGCCACAAAATGCCCGGGATTGTCACATGGGCCTGGAGCTTCCCGGCGCCTTGGGAATGAGAAAGGCGCAGCTTTTAGCGGAGTTAATCATTAATGCGCCGGCCTTTGTCCCGCTCCCGGCCTGACAGCCCTTTGATATCCCAGATCTCCCAGATCTGCCAGCGGCACCCGGAGCCAGGTACTGAGGAGCAGCCTGCCCGGAGCTGGCCTTTCCCTCGGGATTCGCTTCCCGGGACACCCCTGTGCCCATCCAGGAGTTTTCCCCTGCACCCTCTGCTCCAACCTCGCTCTTCTTTCGGGGTGAAATTCCTTTGGGATATCCCCCACCCCCCCCACACACACCCCGAGATCCCAAGGAATTGGGGGGCACCGGGATGGGGACGCAGCTGCTCCCAAATTTCCACCTCCCCATTGTTTTTCCCAAATTCTTTGCCCAGGGCCTGCCGGTTCCAGGGGCACAGGGAGGGGAAGCTCCAAGATGGCTCCACTTCCTTGGAATTCTCCCATAGGATCACTTTGGAGCAAGATCCCCCCAAAGGAAGGCCCTGCTTTGCCGGGGAATGCGGAGAAGCTTTCCAATGGTTCCATTTCCTTGGAACTGCCCAATAAAATCAGTTTTCCACCAGCTGGGAGCAGAATCCTCTCCGAAGGAAGCGCCCGTTCTCCCAGAGGCTGCGAGGAGGGCCTGGGGAGGGAAAACTCTCCCTGGGCACTGAGCACAGCTCCACTTCCTCGGAATTCTCCCATAAAAATCATTCCGGAGCAGAAGCCCCCCGCGAAGGACAGGAGGGTTCCCATAAAACTGCTGGGAATGTGATTTGTGTTCCCAGAGCTCCGAGGCACAGTCAAACTCCAAGGTTCCTGAACTTTTCCTTGACTCTATCAAATCCTGACAGCTCCTCCACAGAGCTGCCAGGACAGGAACGGAGGTGGAGCCGTGCCAGGGACTTCCCAAGGCTCTGTTCCCACATTTACGGCACCCAGGATAGAAATCCGGCTGGACCCCCCTATTTCACAGCACCCAGGGGTGGAAATCCAGCTGGATTCCCCCCATATTCCCAGCTGGAGAATTTCCATCCCAACTCCCAGCACAGGTGGAAATTGTGCCAAATCCCAAACTGAAATAGGAGTTACACAATTCCTCCAATTTTTGGGCCCCCCTGCAGCTGCCTCTGGAAGCTGGATGGGAAAACCCAGCGGGTCCATGGATTGACACTTCTCCCTCTGGAATGCCTGAGGGGCAACTCTTGGAAAAACATCCAGGGATTGCAGCCTCTGGGAAGATTTTTGAGGCCGCTTCTGCCCAGGGAATTCTGCCCCCGGATGCCTCCCGATCCTGGCACACCCCAAAACCACAAAGGAATGTGGGGCTGGCTCCCAATTTTTCAGGTCCAAGAGGAAACTCCCTTCAATGTCCAGGATTTGCTCCCGGTGACTCATGGAGATAAAGCTCCCAAGGTCACCGAAGGAGCCGGGAAACCTGGAATTCTCCCCCAGTAGCTCCCTGCTCAGCTGGGATGTGTCCAGACAAGTTCCCAGCAACCCCTGGAGCTGCATCATCCCCCCAGGAACCTCAGGCTGGAATATCCCGGTTTGGGTGGAATTTAAGGACCAGGCCCTGAACTGGGAGCAAATCCAGGGCGGAATTCCTAAAATCCATTGGAAACATCAGAGCTCCAATGCCAGGCAGAGCCCTGATCCCCTCACCTGTTGGAACACCCAGGGAGGCTCAGCTCTTTTGCAACTCCGACCAAGAATTCCACTTAAACCACTCCAGAGCCGGAGAGCCAGGATTCCAGCCCTTGGAGAACACGGATCCACCCCCAGGCCAGGCTTCCAAGGGCTCTCCAGGCCTTGGAAATGCCTCCGTGCTCACGTCATGGCTGCAGAGCTCCAGGAGCACCTCCGGCTCCAACCTCTCGGGATTGTTGGCTCCTTGAAACCTTGGAAAAGCATCCAGGGAAACGCAGGGCTTGGCGAGCCAGGACACGGGAAGCAGAGCCCACCTGGGAGCAGACCTCAGCTCCCCTGGGATTCCAGCTGGGAAAGGAGGCCGGACCCCTTTGGAGGGTGGGGCTCTCTGGGAGTGGCCACCAGGCAGGTGGGAAGCAGGATTTTCCCTCCTTTCTGCCAAATCCCAGCACTCTGGAGGTGGGAAGAGGCCTCTGGGGGTGGGAAGGAGCCTCTGGATTTCTCCCCACAGCCTTCCGTGGAATGAGGGATGAGGCTCTTGCTTCGCTCAGTCCATGTGGAATTGTGGGAATATTCCAGCTGGGAAAGACCTCGGAGGTCATCAGATCCAGCCTTTGTCCCTTTCCCACTTTGTCTGAGCACCGAGTGACATTTCCAGCTGTTCCTTGGACACTTCCAAGAATGGGGACTACACCAGTGCCCCACTCCAAGCCTTCCCATAAAGAAATTCCTGATATCCAACTGAACTCCACCTGAGGCCATTCCCTCCTCTCTTACCACAAATATTTTCTGAGGGAATATCCCGATTCCCACCTTCCAGGTGAAGGCTATAGCTTCCCAGTTATAATTCCCAGAGGGAAGATTTTCCTTGCTTTCCACAGGCTTTGGCTGGGAGCTGAACGTGCCTCTGCCCTGGGGGATATCCATGAATTTAGCACATGGAACCTGGAGGGCGCAGGGAGCGGGAACGGGGCTGCCCGGGATCATGGATAAACGAGCGTGGGATCAGCTTCCCGGGAGGAAAACTCCAGGGTGCTAAAAGGCTCTTTGATCCAGCGGGGAGAAGATAAATAGGATAAATGGGATAAATGGGATAAATAAACAGGGCCTGCTGGAAGCACATCCATGCTGGGAACACAAATGATTAATCACGGCCTTTTCCAGCCACGAAACTCCAATCCCAGCCCTTCGAAAACTCCGGAGGCTCCGAGGGAAAGGCGCGTTTTAACACCGGCCTCAGAAGCTGCTCTCGGACAGAGTGAGCCATCCAAGCTCATTCCCGAATCCTTGTTTAAATATTTTCCCTGCCCCTTCCCCGGTTGCCGTGTGCATCCCACGCCGGAGCCGGGGAGGAAGTGTTCCTGGAAAAATCACAAAGCCACTTTCAGCCGCAGAAATCCCCATCCCGAATCCAAACAGGGAAGCCTCTGTCCCTTGCCAGCCTAGGCTGGGTTTCCGCCCGGAATTAGGCAGGGAAAGGGAAGGGGCCGCTTTTCCAGCTGCGGGGTGGAAATCCTGCTTTTTCCGAGGAGCTCTTTCCAAGCTCTGCACTGACAGGACAGTTCAGACTCCCTGGATGCATGACCATGGAAGGGAATGCTGCAGGGAGAGGGCTGTGGGCATGGAAAATGGGTTTCCATGGAAAAGCCTGGTTGCTCCTTTAACAGCTTCGTCTGGGAAGGCTGGAAAAGCTCATTCCTGGAGCTGGAATCAGACAGATATTTGCTGGAGTGCGAGGTTATTCCAGGCCAGTTATTCCAGGGATGAGGGGTGAGGATCTTCCCTCTGCCCCTTGGATCACATCCAACCTGCTGGGAAGTCCCCTCAGGATCAACCCCTCAGCAGCAGGGGAAGGAACAGCCCCTTCCTGGTGACATTCCCAGTGACCCAGAGCCACCCCGATGTTAATGGGATAATGAGTCTTCTGAGGGGAAATATGGAATTCCAGGGGATGTTCCGGAGGGCTGGGATGGCCAGGATGTGGCTGCACGTCCCATCCCGCACATTCTGGGCATCTCCATTCCACAAATGTGATGGGGAAACACCCTTGTCCCACAGAGGTGAGGCTGGAAGGAGCCACCAGCAGCTCCAGGATTGTTTTCCATTTTTACTTGGGAGCTGGACGTTCCCAAGGTTCTCCATACAGCCAGGAGGGAGCAGAGTGGCACAAAAGCTGATTTTTCCCAAAGAAAGCTCCTTCCTGCTCTCATCCCGGCAACTCCAGTGGCAGCTATCCCTGCATCCCGCAGACCCACAGCTCATTCCCACCCTCCAAGTGTCCCCTCACCATCATCCCACCAGGTCCCACAAGGACAGGCTGGGCTCACTCCCAGGAAACCAGGGAAGTCCTGGATCATCCTGATGTGTAGCACCATTTTCACAGCAGATCCCTTCCAGATGGGATATTCCAGAGGCTTGGAGCTACTGAGCTGGCATCACCTGGAGGTGACCCTTGGGACCAAGGTGGGGATGTGGTTGGGTTATGGATGGGACCAAGGCATGGATGGGACCAAGGCATGGATGTGACCAAGCCATGGATGGGACCAAGGCATGGATGGGACCAAAGCCATGGATGTGACCAAGGCATGGATGGGACCAAAGCCATGGATGTGACCAAGGCATGGATGGGACCAAAGCCATGGATGGGACCAAGGCATGGAAGTGACCAAGCGATGGAAGCGACCAAAGCCATGGAAGTGACCAAAGCCATGGATGTGAACAAGGCATGGAAACAACCTAAGCATGGATGTGACCAAGACATGGATGTGACCAAGACATGGATGTGACCAAGGCATGGAAGTGACCAAGGCATGGATGTGACCAGGCCATGGATGTGACCAAACCATGGATGTGACCAAGCCATGGATGTGACTAGGCCATGGATGTGACCAGGCCATGGATGTGACCAAGGCATGGGAACGATTGCAGTCATGGAGAGCAGGCCCATCCA
>VWYI01026343.1:2430-25692 GCA_013399455.1 Anthoscopus minutus
GACAAAAAGTGTTTAAAGTGCAGTCATATATGGTAATTATTTGAAGACTTAATTGGAGAAACAGAGGAAAGGAACTGAACATGAAATACATAACCACATATATTTCTTGCTGTCACTGTAAATGAATGCCTATGGCCTTGAGGCCAAGATTAATTATGAAAAGCAAAGAAATGTTAAAAGCTCAAGAAATGTTGCCAGTAAGGGGAAGATTCTCCTCTTGTGAAGAGTTTTCTGATAATGAAAATATTTGATTTTAATTGAGACAGTGTTTCAGAAGCTTTTCTTGCTTTCTATTCGAAAACCACTAGCTTGTTAGATGTTATTTTACTTTTTTCTTATAAGAATTTGAAGTTTGCATTTCAGAGAGTTTCAGAATAATTGAGTCTAGAAGGGATCTCTAGCTCAAACATCCTGTTCACAGGAGGGTCAGTGAGAGCAACTTGCTCAGGACTGTGTCCAGTTTTATTTCAAGTATCTGAAGTATAGATTAGCAACTCTCTGAGTACTGTGAGGTTTTTCCAATGAACGTTTTTATCCTGAAGAAAAGGCTATCTTTCTTTGGAAGAAGTTTCAAACGTATGAATTGATGTTAAAAATAAATACTGTTACATTCAATTTACAAATATGAGTAAAGAGGCTCAGGGTCTTGATCCCAAGGAAGAAAATCTACTTTAGAGAGAAAAGAACATTCTCTGCTGCACAATAATTATTATCAATGTCATCTTTTTTTAAGCCTCTCCATCATGGATGATCCTCCAAAAAAACCAAAAAACAACCCATACCAGAAAAAGAATTAAATGATAAAAGACACAGAAAATTTCAATAATCCATTAAGGTGTTCAGCTCAAACCCTTATGAAATAAAATATGAACTAGGGGTAATTTCATATTCCTCACGCTACTTAATAAACAGTAGTATTTGAAGACAGTAATTTGAAAGAGATGCAAATAAAGTTGCTAACCTCAGAGAAAATTAATGATCTCAAGGGAACCAAGCAGGTGAAATTTATATTTAACATGTTCTTTCCTTGTCATATGTAGAAGAGGAGACTCAGAGGAGACCTTATCACTCTCTACGACTGCCTGAAAGGAGGTTGTAGCCAGGTAGGGATTGTTTTGTCCTGTTCTTTACAGAATAGTCCATGTTGTTTCAGGAATTCAGGAGATATTTTGCTATATCCTCCAGAAACACAAATTTTGAACATTGTATACCTTGAGGTTTCTTGGAAATGTTTCAAAAAAGAGTAAAGGCATCTCTCTCTCATGTTTTTGAAACATATTTGCTTTCAAATGGAGGCAAAACATAGACACTTTCAGCCAAAAAGACACACATTTTAAAAAGTTAGGCATAACTAAAATGTTGCAGTTGCCTTGGTTGGTTGCTTGTTGCAGTAGGTAAGATAAATCCTGTATTTTTTATGCCTCTACAATTGTATCTTAAACCCTGTTTTCACCATAATTATTTAGATGTTTTCTTAATTATGTTAATTGCTTATATCTTTCAATTTTATTCTCATTATGCTGAAGCATCTTGATTTGAGCAACACTTGAAAAGTATTCTAGTTTCTAGCAAAATAAGAGCTGAATTCATTTAGTTAAAACTCTTCATGCTATTGCATTCTGTAAATCTACTAGATGAAGAATAAGTAACTTTCAAAAAGTAACTATACTGCAAATACTAGCATGTGAAATTTGTCTTGACCATGAAGAATAAATTTATTTGCCATGAATTTCCAAAACCAACTATCATATTTACATGGAGATCATCTATTACTATTTAGAGGCAATAAGTAACTACATGTCTCATAGTGGGTCTAAAACCCTGTGATTCAGGACAGAATAATTTTGCACTGAACAAGAGACCATTTAAAATAGGGCTTTTTTTCATTCTCAGAGTCCATGTGGTAATTTCTTCTGATATATTATTAATACCAGAAAGTATGTCTTTTTTTATATGACACAATTCAGCTGTGTCTCAAGAATGGCTGCACCAAAGAATTAAAATATTTTCTGAATTCTGATACATATGAGAGATATTTGGGAAGTTTAAGTCACTCTTTTGAATCTTTTGTTATTTATAGTCATTCAAAATTCAAAAATTATAAATTATAATTTTTTTCTTATTCAAGAAATACAAATGATAATAAACCCCAAGATAATAAATGTATTTGAAGCTAACAGTTTAAATTTTAAGCAGCTCATTTATGACATATTCAGGTGTTGGTTTGTGGGCTTCATTTTCAAGGGGTAATAATTCTTCTCATGCTCACCAGGCATCCTGTAGTGAAGTGGTAACATCCTGCCTGACATACATGGATCCTTATAGAGAAGGTACAGTTTTTTCTATGTACTCTCTCCAGTCCAAAAATCTAATTGAAATTCTGTAACAACACAAACACTCTCCTCAGCTGCTAGGGAATTCAACAACAAAGGCTATTAAAACTTAATTACCACTATAATGGAGGGCTTCCACCCATCTTTCCTTCCATTTAGGACAAAAGGAAAAACTGATTAAGGAAATCAAGTAGAGGTTTAATAAAAAAGATAAAATTTTGCCACTTACTAGGATGTGGCTAAATGGGGAAGAATTCAGGAAGCCTTCAATTTCCCATCCTGGTACTTGCACAAAAATGAGACCTCAGCTTATAAAAACTGTAGAATGCAAATGGTTGGTGCAAAGACACAGCAGACTATATTTGATTGTTTTTAATGTGACAGATATCTACCTGTAAAATATTCAAACATTTTCATCTGTTTTGCACCTTCTCTCCCCTTTTCTTCATTTTTTTCCCCCCTTAATGTTTTTAAGTCCAGGTAAATCACTTTTTATCTTTTTAGAGAGAGAATCAAAGACACCACTGAATTATCCTCAGTCACAGGAACGTTTTGGAGATGGATTAACTGATAGATGCACATTATTTCTCACAGACATTGGTACATAAGTGCAACATGCCTATAAAGCATTATAATCCTATTAGTTCTATGGTCCCTTTACATGAATGGTTTCCAAGGACTGCTGATGAATTAGCCTCACACTACTCCTCTGAAGCAGCAACATGAGAGAGAAAAATTTTGATAGGTAAGTTTACCAAGTACAATGTACGGTACACTAATTGCCTATGACTTGCCCAAGGGTTCACAAAAATGTCAGTGACAAAGATGGAAAAAGCATTCCCTAACTCTATGTCTTGTTCTGTTGGCACAAGGTCCTCTTTCTCCACTGTAATTAGCATTAATACAAATTATGCTATAATTTAACTGATTATAGCACGAGTCAATTAGGATTAAGAGGTGTTTCATTTTGTGCCTTCAAAATAATTTTATTCAAAAAGATAGGCCCTGATTCCCCTGGAAATCTGTGTGCCAAAGTATTGAAGCAAGGTACTGAGAAACCAGTCATTGGTTTAAGTACTTGACCTTCTTACATGAATTTTTTGTCTTGCTTTTAAGGTGTTTGTATAAAATTCCAGGTAAACAGCTGGCAAATCAACGTAGCAACAAAGGATTTGGTAAAGCTCCATCCATTCATCTCAGCTGGAAATTTCTTTTTAATGTTATGTTGTTGTTTGTATTAATAGGTTTCAGCCATCAGCAAAATAACAAAAACTACCTCTGATATCTGAATTTGTCAAGCTAAAGAAACCCAAGGCTATTTAAATTTGCCTACCAGTAAGTTCAAAATTATTTGGTTGACAAGTTAAAAAAGATTGTTTCCTTGATTAGACATGTAAAGAGTTTTCAGCAAAGAAAAATATTGCCCCTGTTGGCTAACAGCTGACTCTGCCTTCAGTTAGCAGGATTTTTATTTATTGAACAGTTTTAGTTTCCTTATCCCATTGTATAGGAGATGCCAGAATGCCCAAATCAGGACTCCTCACAGCTGAGAATTGTACTTTTTTTCCCTACATATAAGTTCTCATTTTTGCCATTGGATCTTTTCTTTTTCCTTTTCCTTTTCCACCACATCTGGCAACATGGTATTGTATGAGTCTGTCATGCACATTGGAATCATCACACAATATATTTCACTAATCAAAACAAATTTCAAAACATCTGACCATAACTGACTGTAGTGTTCTCTCTTCTTCTATACTTGCAAATGAAATGAATGTACTGTTCTGAAATCAAATTACAGAAATTTGTATTCTCAGCATGATGTTCTGCTTCACTCAAGTTTTAAGTTCAAAGTGTAAGTATCTTGTTATTTCAGAGAAAGGGATGTTAAGTAGCTTCACTATTTAGGTGAAATGAAACTACTGTGCAGCTTTCATGTAGATGTCTGAGCCCTATGCAACTGGGAACCTTTCAAATTGAGTTGAAGTGGAGGAGAAAGAGATAATAAAAATGTCTCTTAAGAAAAAACACTGGAGATAAAAGGATTATAAAGTTTATCCTGTCCTGGACTACATCGGTGACATGCACTGAGTTTCTCCTGAGCTCATTAATTGCCTGATACACATATGCAAACACTAAAATCAGGGTCAACATCAGGATACCCAAAAGATCATGAAAATTTCAATGATTTTTCTCCCTCACTCACAGGTCTCATTGACCCAATTGGCCAATCAA
Organism: Anthoscopus minutus; assembly: GCA_013399455.1. Taxonomy (NCBI): domain Eukaryota; kingdom Metazoa; phylum Chordata; class Aves; order Passeriformes; family Paridae; genus Anthoscopus; species Anthoscopus minutus. Next base: position 6,999 of record VWYI01026343.1, read on the forward strand.
AGAGATAGAGAAAATATCAGTGCACGTGAAATGTGAAACAAAGCTGAACGGAGATATAAGAGGAGATGGACTGACTGGGTTGGAAGAATAAGGCTTCAAAATCCCAGTTAGGACAAGTACAGGCCCAAAACAATATGGAAAAAATCTTTTTATTCACTCCTCAACTTATCATGGTTTTTGCATATCTACAAATGTGTGCTTATATGAAACTTCTCAAAGAGCAAACCAGGTCCAATTCAGCTGTTATGTAAATATACTATTGGAACAAATGCATTCTGAGAAGAGCAGGACAGTGGAACCACTGATGGGCCAGAGCTACAAATTTGGCATCACATTGCAATTTTGATTCCTAACTATTTCTGGAAGAAATGAAGGAAATCTCTGGACCTTCTGATGCTATAAAATTCACAACAGTAGTCCCAGTATGCTCACATTTATTTTAAAGCAAAATACATGGCAAGAGGACAAGGAAATGTGGCAATTATTTCTTCATTTGAGAAAGATATTTCTGTAGATAATCTAGTTTTGACTTAATACCCTGTGAGTTTTAATACCTTTCTGTTGTTAATATCTTAGTAAAAGCAAAACCATATATAAATAACCATTTCTCTGAGGCTTCTGCATTTTCCGTCTGAGTGCTAAATGTCCCAGAAGCGGCTCTTGGAGAAGGAGATCATCAAACAAAGGTGTATCTTTTTTTTTGTTGTTTACTTTTAAGAACTTCTGTTTTTCTCTGCAGACATGCACTCAAGAAACTTCCATGTGATAACATTTTTTGAGATATCTCTCTAAAGAAATGGTTTCCAATAGTCATTTGCTAAATGTTTAATGGAACAAATAAATGCTCCCTACACCCAGAATGTACAGAATATTCCAGGTAGCTGTGTTCTTATTTTCTGGTCATATAACCTTCCACAGTCTGTGACATTTGGATATTTGAATCACATAGACATTTTTGCAGGTGGGCTTGGAAGAGTCCTGATTGAAGTCCAGTATTTAACTGGAAGTGATAGAAGGAATGATTCTCTAGATTACTCATTCTGATATTAATGGCCCAGATGTTATTGGTATCTGCCAACTGAGAACACAATGGCCTGTGTAGTCTAATGCTGATAAGATCATTTGATCACAACTAGAATTCTTGGCCTGTATGATTTTAATACCTGATAACCTCATTTTTTGAGTCTATATCTTAGTGTAGAAATTATGTGAGCTAATTAAAAAAATATATATCCATTATAGTTTTCTGCTATTATACAATTTTCACAGATCTTCCTTTTACATTATGTCACTCAGGATCTTAGAATAAAAGAAAAATCACTGTACATAGATACCAGCATATCTGTTCAATACTACTGGCTTGTCTGCTATTGAAAGATTTCCCCAGTTTGTGTCTTTTTGTTCTTGTTTCTAGTAAAATTGCATATTTATCACCTGAAAACCACAAGATAAATACTTTTTAATTTCCCGACCATATTCTGGGGGGGCTGATATTTAAAGGTTGTGTAGAAGGAATTATGGCTGATATATACTGTCATTTCAGCTATATATGTCAAGTTTAGCACTTTCTGCTAATGTTTCTGAACAGACAGAACCCCTTGTAATAATAGGTGCCTGGCACTGTAGTTATTCAGTGTCTCAACATAACTTTCATAAGCCAATGGGTTTCCCAATGGATACTTAAGACTTGTCTTTAGTATATTCATTTTACTCTTCTTAACACAATTTTTGTTTTGTTTTGTTTTCTGAATAATATATTTTATGAAGCAAAGTGCATACATAGAGAATCAGTTACAGAAACCATGAGAAACAGGAAGAAAATATTATAGTTCATAGACCCTCCCTTTTAATTAGCTTTATTATTAGATACTGATGGATGTTTTCAAGAGAAATGCATGACTATGGACAATAAAAGTACAGTGAAAAACAATAATGGAGAGAAAAAGATTCAAGATAGATATGATAATAAAAATTTCTGGGAACTCTGAAAGGCAAAATTTATTTCCTATCAACAGTGTCAGTACAAACTGTAGCAGAATGAAGATATTGAACTTAAGTGTAAATTATATTTAAAAGTGTTAAGGTTCAAGGTATGCTTTAGACTTACAATATAGATTTTACATAACAATCCCTTTTACTTTTTACAGTGTAGTGTGCTATGAATGATGAAACATAGTATGGATTCTAATTATGATCGTTTAAAATTCTGAAAACAAAACAAACACACCTAGGAAGAGAACCAAAAGAAAGATAAATTAAAAATATTCCATGACTAATGATATGGTTCTCTGTAGTTAGAATAATAAAAAAAACCCCAAAAATAGTGCATATCACCATAGAAATACTTACATTCTTTTTGTGGTTTAACTTGTGTGGGAAGCTCAGCTCCACACAGCCTCACACTCCTTCTTCCCCAAGAGGGTAGAGAGAGGTCTGGGAAGGTTAAAGTGTGAAAATCCATGTGTTGAGGTACAGACAGCTTAATAGGTTCAACAAAAGCTGCAGACCTACGAAAAGCTAAGTGAAGCAAAGAATTAATCCACTACCTCCCATGAGCAGGCAGGTGTTCAGCCACCCCTAGGGAAGAAAAGCTCCATCATGTCTAACTGTTATTTGGGAAGATAAACAACGTAACTCCAAACATGTCCTTCCTTCATCCCCCAGCTTTCATTGCTGAGCATGAAGTCATATACCTTAGAATATACCTTGGGTCAGCTGGGGACAGCTGAGTCCCCTTGTGCACCCCCAGTGCAGTCACTGCTGAGGTAGGGTGCAAAGCAGAAGGGTCTTGATGCTTTGTCATTGCTGCTTAGCTGTAACAAAAACATCCCTGTGCCACCAATACTGTTTTTTACTCAAATCCAAAACAACTCTTTATCAGATACTACAAAGACAAAATCTGCAAAATTCTGCAAATAGTAGTCTACAACTAAAGTATTTCAATATACTTTCATTTCAACTATGCATATAAATAGGCAATGTTGAATTCAGATCTATATTAACAGTACAGGTAAGACTAAATAAATAAAAAGCATTCTATGTATTAAAAAAATAATAACAGAACTCCTCCAATTTCAAGTGTGCTTTCCACATGAAAAACTTTTGAGGCGCAAAAAAGTGTGGCAAACTTCTCTGCACAATCTGGCTTGGATATATAGGAAAGAGATCCGATGTACTTTGTTTCAACCTGAGTGATTCACATTAACTAGACATCTGTGTTGTCTGTCTGTCTATGATGTATGGCCAGCTAGTTCTTTCCAAGTAAATTTTACAACCTACATTGCAAGAACTTAATTTTCAGACCATTCCTTCTTTATTTTTTTCAAGATTTGATGAAGACTGAATAATAGTTAATGCGGTTATATATAATAGTTAATATAGAAGGAAAAGCAAGAAAGTACTAGACAGAGACAAATCTTGTCTTCTAATGAAATCAAACTGATAATTTCTGAAAAATCCTTTGAACTGATGTTCTCATACTGCTGCAAAGATTGTCTAAAGGTGATTATTCTGCCAGTTTAACTTTTGAGTGTCTCAAAAGAATAATGATACTTTGCGTGGAGTTCTTACCTCATTCAGCTTGAGCCCTGGAGCCACTAGTACTGTGACATGATTTTAAGGGACATTTTCTTTTGTCATTTTATCTTGATATTATGGCTGCAGTGAATAACTATGTATGAAAGAAACCATTAGTGAAATCACAGTGATCAAAACTGAGTTTTGGGTTTAGGATCATCTGTAGCTGGAACCAGGAGACTAGAAGCCTATGAACCCCTCCTGCTCATTCCAGAAGAATATTTAGTGTATTATAATGAGCTTTAACATGCTGAGTGAGCAGGAAAATCTGAATATATGAGTCATATGCTGAACAGATGTTGTAAGAGAGGGTTGCCCTGTGGCTGGTATGTTTCTGGTAAAAAGAAAAGAATATCAGTCACATTTAAACAGCTGGTCTCATCTCATAAAAGAAAGGAATAAGTGACAAAATGAGCTGTGTTGCAGCTCTTTATCTCCTTAGCACCTTGCAGGATGCAAATATAGATTTTGAGGTCCCTCCATGACTAGGAAATAAACCATTTTAGACTAAATACATCATACACTGAGAGGATGGAAAGAATCCTCATAACTTACCCCATAAGAAATGCAAAGGAAATGCTATGCTTTAACTGCACTCCACAGAAGCATTCTAAAAGATTGGTTGAAAGGTGCAAGTCCATGTTTGCTTGTGAATCATAGTTGTGGGTACTCTCTGCATGTCAATCTTTCTTTAGAAAGTGAATTTCTGAAAGAAATGTTTCTGCTTTTCTTTCTCCTTTTACTCAAGTGCACATAAAATGTTCCTACTATGGATGTGATTTCAACTCAGGCTTTTTCCCAAACTGATCTATTAGGTTTTGACAGAAGTCATGAAAATACAGTAGCCTATAAGTTAGCATTCACTGTAGCTAATCTATTGTCTGCTCAAGCATTAAAAACCAGAAAACCAAGTCATCTAACCTCCTAGGAAGCCATTCTAACTAATCAGCTATTGAATCACACTCTGCTCCCAAACAGCTTTTGTTCAAATGTTCTAATGAAGATGTTCATGCCCTTTTGTTTCCATACCTTATCTCCTGCCAACATCACAGTAGTGAATTCCTTAAAGCTGAAAGATTGCCAGCACTGCAAATAGTAAAGAGTTCCACAGGATATATTAGACCTAGCTGCTGCTAAGCATCAAGTAAGGCATTACTTTCCATTTGTTCTTCCTCTAATGAAATCTTTTTGGGGCATTGACTTGGAAAAGACTAGAAAATGAGTGGAAAATACTAATTAAACAACTTTAACCAGAACTGCTGAGATCTATTTGTAATGTGATCTAACTTTGCATATCAGGAGTGTCATTCCTCACTGCCTTTAGTCCAGTGTCAATTTTGTACCTGTATAAGCAAGGCTGAGACACATATGCCATCCAAAAATTAAGCATAAGTAATGTTGTTTTAAGTGGCTTTTTGCTCTAACTAAATTAATTGCATTTAAAGAGGAAAATAGTGTGTGGTTTTAGGTTCTTGGCTTGTATTTGCCGGTTTGTGTTGGCTATATCCTATTGTTTCAAAAATGTAACAGTAACTCTAATATTTCAATCATAATATTTTAAACAAATGCAAATTTCAACATTTCTGGCTTCATGAAAGAAACACCTATGTTAAAATACAGCACTTTTTTGATTCTTTTTTTCCATGTGCCCTTGATTTCCCATCAAATATTCCTTTCTTCCCCATAATCTGGCTGTATAATACCTTGAAAAAGTAAGCCTTTGAAGTAGAACATTTTTAGATTTGAAATAAGTAGCATTATTTCAGATTTAAATCCACTTACATTTATACAGTAATTGTCTTTAGTTTCTGTTATCAAAATTGCTTTTCATTTTTCTACTGCTAAGTATTATTCCTGAATTAAAGAGATTTAAATAAGAGGAGCTCTTTAGAAAATATTTGCTCTTTTCCTCACCCTGGGAATGACTTCTTAGAAACATAATTTTGCTACTGATAGTTAGTAAAGCAGAAGTAGATAAGAACCTTTTATCTAATCACAATTTTTGAAGAAAAAAAAAAGAAAAAAAGAAAGCCATTATATAGAAAAAACCCCACAACAAATGAAAAAACTACTCTGTATCAGTTTAAATTTTCACATGTTTTGGGAATTCAGTTTGACTTTCATGATGTATATTTCCCTATTTGTCTTAACTTTTCACTCAAACAACTTCAGTCTGTAATGTTTCAGATGTAGACTTAGCTACAATATTTTTATGCATACAGAAAAATTTTTGCCCTGGAATTGAAACCTTACCCTGAAGACGTGGGTTTACATGTCTGACAGCTGAAATTGCAGAATCCTGTGGAAAGGGTGATAGGTAACAGTAAGTTCAGTACCACGAGTCACGAGCAGTAGTGAAACACTACAGGCACTGAAGAAACCTGGCTTTCTATAGATTTGAGCCTCTTGCCACTTAGCCTTTCCTTCTCTTTTATTGTTAAGGGTTGCATCAAGGTATTTGTGCTGAGAATAATTACTTATAGCTCTATAAGTTGGTTGCCTATATTTCAGTAGGGAGGTGAGTTTTGTGTCCTGCATCAGCCCAGTTGAAATACCTTCTGAGAGAATTTAACTGCTTTGCAATTTCTTACCTATTTTCATAAATCGCTGAAACTCATTACTATGTTCAGAGGTGGGTAAAGAGGAAAGATCTCGCAAATGGGCAATGAATAGACAGCTTTCTTAAGAAACTGGACTTCTAATATTCAACAACTTCTGCTTAGCTCAAGTTCAGGTGCTTTTTGCAACAGATGTTATTCTATTATGCGCATATCGATTTGCCAGTTTAAAAAGTCTTGTATTTTAAGTACTAGAGAAGAGCTTTGACAGCAACCTCCCCGTTCTTCCCTGAGATTTAGCAAAGTACCTAGTGGGAATAAAGGTTTTATTACAGCTACGAGATGTAAAGCAGAATGATGCACTGCAGACATACAAGAGAAATACAAAGGTACAGAAGAGGGGTCAGCAATCCATCTACCACAGTGCATCTTTTGTTTCTCAGGTCTGAGAAACAGACAGCAAAGGAGATCAGAGCTGTATTAGCAGGATAAGTTTTCAATTTTGTGTGAGGACAGCCTGGGTCATGATCTGAAAATTGTGCTGACACATCATTTCTCTTAGTGTTACACTTTTCAGAGACAGATGTAATTGCCCTTTTCTAGAGTAATGACTGATAAAGATTCATGCCGAGATTTAAAAGTGCTTTTGAATTGATGACCATGTCACAAATTCATAAACTTATTGTGTGACTGGAATTAAGTAAAAATGGAAAACCTTGAAGTTATTTTTCTTTGTAATATTTTACAGTGTTCAATAGCATTTCATTGGGCCCATAGCTGACAAAAAACACAAAATAATAATATAAATTATATTCCCTCAGAAGAATATTTGTAAGCAATATTTCTGGACAATCCGTTCATTCGTGTGAGCCAGAAAGTTTTGACAAATGACAGTCAGAGAATCACAGAATATGCTGAGTTGGAAGGGACCCATAAGGGTCATTGATACCAACTGCTGGACCTGCACAAAACATTCCTAAGAGTCACATAATGTGTTTGAGAGCATTGTCCAAACACTTCTAACTCTTCTTGTCAAGCTGATGCTGTTACCAGTTCCCTGGGAAGCCCGTGCCAGGGTCCAACCACCATCTGTGAGAAGAAACTTTTTCTGATACCCAACTTAAACCTCCCCAGATACAACTTCAAGCCATTCCCTGGGTTTCTTTCACTGGTCACCAAAGAGAAGAAATCAGTGCCTGACCCTCCTCTTCCCCTCATGAAGAAGTTGTAACTGCAATGAGGTCTCTCCTCTGTCTCCTCCAGGCCAAAGTGACCTCAGCCACTCAGCTTCCCCCCAAGGACCTTCATCATTTTTGTTGCCCTCTTTTGGACACTCTCTAACAGTTTAATCTCTTTTTTATATTGTGGCACCCCAAATTGCCCCCAGCACTTGAGGTGAGGCTGTCCCAGAACAGGACAATCCCTTCCCTTGCCTGGCTGGCCATGCTGTGCCTGATGCCCCCAGGACAGGGTTGGCCCTCCTGGCTGCCAGGGCACTGCTGGCTCATGTTCAACCTGACATCAACCAGGACCCCCAGGTCCCTTTCTGTGGCACAGCTCTCCAGCCTCTCATTCCCTGCTCTGTCTGTACATCCAGGGTTGCTCGATCCCATCTGCACATTCTGGCATTTTCCCCTGTTGAACTTCATATGGTTGGTGATTGCCCTGTTTTGTAATTTGTCAAGGTCTCTCTGAAGGGCATCTCTCCCTGAAATCAACGACTTTAATAATTACTGAGTGAAAATGTTGGCTCTCTTAGTAGGGACTCTCTGAGTGGTCATGTGTATGTGTATGAAATGTAGGTGTACATATATTTATACCATGTTTTTAGACACTTCTATAGTTGCTATACACTTCTGCTATACACTTGTCAATGTATGCACTAGATGTGCAATTTACCCACTGTTGTGAAACACTATGTGAAAAATTTGTCCAGAAAAAATTTCCTTTTTTATAGACACTTTTTATGATGATTAAGAAATAATCTTAATAAGCCTTCTTAATAAGCACTTCACATAAGTACCTTTGGTTCAAACTACAACCCATACAGATGGACCTATGCTGAAAACATATGATTTTCCAAATCCAAATAATATCAAGTAGAAGCAAATTCTGTAAGGTTTACTACAGATCTTGAGGTAACTGTAGGGTGAAGCAGGTAAGGCCAGGATTTTCTTAAAGCAGAATTTTGATTTAGCTAGTGCCGTGTGGTAAACAAAGAAGAAAAGGCATAAGACAGGGGTCTCAGAATAAGAAAGTGGTCAGGCCAGAAAGCGAATATTGACAAAGAATCTACATTCCAGGTACCTGTACACAACACATCTAATTTTTTGGGGGAAAAATATGAAATACATGAGTATAATTACATTATGTAATAACTAACCACATAGATAGCCACATACAATTCTTTTGGAAAGCAGCCATACGAGATTGTCCATCTCTCAAAAGATCTAGAGAAAAAAGCCAAGCAATCTCACACTCTCCTAAAGATAGAAATAGCAACATTTAGTAGGAGCTCTGGGGGGAAAAATGACCTTGGGACATCTCCTTGCATGATGTTCCCAGTACATAATCAAGATTTCTCATTTAACAAAGAGGTTTACTTTTTTAAAAACATCAAATTTATTTTATTTATACACATTTCCCTAGTTCCTTTTCAAATCACTTTCAGTTAATTCTTGCATATTTACATCATTAGTGTAATTACACCTAATTGCCTGTTTTAGTATAAATACTTCTCCTTGCATAATTAGAATGTTATTATGACTCTAGCATATGATGAATAATCACATCATTACAATTTGGGATGATGTCACAAAAATTCCTAGGAACTCAAAATTTATTACACTTTAGTTATGTTTTAAGAGCCACTGAAGTAAGGGCTGTCCTGAGTCCTCTTAAATAACCAAGTTAGCAGCATAATTCCGACACAGAATATGATGCAGATGATTTATGCTTTCCCCAAAGGTAATATGGTAAAGCATAATTAGAGTTTCCAGACAAATGTACACAGAGAAAAATCAACATAATTTTGACTGCAAGCAATGATGGAGAAACAGATAATATGCACAGAAGCATCTAATTGCGAGTTTCAAAACAGAGTATGTTAGTACCTTCCAATGGTTTTTTAATGGTTTGTTTGGTTGGTTTTTTTTAAACCAAACATTTCAGTTCTAGGTTCAGCCTTGAACAAAATATGGAGAAGAATGTTAAATATAGTAATATTGCAGTGGCATAGATCCTACAAAATTCCTTAATCCTTTGATAAGAATTCTGAATATTACCTTAAGTGTTCAAAATATTTAATGACATACAAGAAAAAATACTGTACATCAGATAACCTCATCATAAATAAGTTGGTAAGGGGCAAAAACATACATACTTCAGGCTAAATTTGTGGAGAGAAATCCATTTCTCTAGTCCAACAATGTCTCCAGGTACCTGAGGAGAGAATATGTACAGGAGTTTATTCATGATAGTGTGCTTGCTGTTTTGGGCTCGGGTAAAGTTAATTTTCTTTGCAGTGGCTGGTGTGGGGCTGTTTTTGTATTTCTGCTGAACATAGGGTTATTAATATAGAGATATTTTAGTTATTGCTGAGCAGGGCTTACAAATGTCAAAGTCTTTTCTGCTTTTTTGTGGTGTCACACTGGTAACAGGACTGGGGGATGCATGGGAGGCTGGGAGGAGACACAGCCAGGACAGGTGATCCCAACTGACCAAAGGGATATTCCAGATGATGTGACATTATGCTCAGTATTCAGAGAGGAGGAAGGGGGGACATTTGGAGTGATGGTGTTTGTCTTTCCAAGTAATCATTACATGTGGTGGGGCCCTGCTCCCCTGGAGGTGGCTGAACACCTGCCTGCCCATGGAAAGGAGTGAATTAATTCCTTATTTTGCTCTGCTTGTGTGCAAGGAAGACTTTAACATGCTGAAAAGATAAGGGAACAGAAACCTTGTGAGGTTCAACCTCACCTAAATGCAAGGTTCAGATAACTAGCTGAAGTTTATGATTCTTTTTCTTTTTTAAATTAGTTGTACTAGGCAACATACAGCAGGTCTAATACAATATGTACACAATATGCCCTGCAGGGAAGTTCAGAAAATTATTTTAATTCCTCTATTCAAGGTTTTATATATTTCAGACTATATGTAAGGATCAAATGAGAATAGAGACTGATGAGCAAGTCAAAATTAATTCTTTCAGTTTGGGGAAATACAAAGACATTTGCCCTAATACATCAACCCTCTTCTTTGAAAATATTGATGTATGATGCTTTCAATATGAGTCATTCTACATAAATTCGGGAAAAGATTATGCAGCTGAACGAGAGAGTGGAATACTGTCAAACATAGGCTGGGCTGATAGCAACACATAAAATTAAACTGGATTGACACTTCCCATTAAAAAATCTTGTATTAAGTTGCTTATATCTTTGTCAAGATTTGTTCCTATGTGTTGAAATTTGTTGCAGCAGGTGTTTGCCTCAGGCTTATTTTTTCTTCTTCTTTTTTAAGCCCTATGATAGGTCAATTGTTTCTAAATACAAAAGACTGATCATGTCAGCATAAAACACACAAGTCTATCATTAGGAAACTCCACTACCTTTTTTTTTTGTGAAATATACTTGACAGAACTGGAAAGAATGAACTATCTAGTTATCTTAAAAATCTGTCTAGATCTCAAGAACTACTAGATTCCTAAAAATTTAAGTCTGCACTTTCATATAGATGACTGCTCTACAGAGCTCTATAGCCTCTGAGAGCTCTTTCTGGGCTGAATCTGCAAAATCTTTTACAATTCCCATGACCCAAAATCCCAAGTATTCTCTGCATTTTACATGTTATTATCTGTGCCAAGATGATGGAATATTCCAGCATGTTTGACTGATATTAGATACTTTAGATTTTATGTCAAAAAGAGACTCAAACTTTCACCCCTTGAAATGAATATAATCAAAACATATTACATTCTACAAACTTCATTCAACTACTTCAGAAGATGTACTCATCTGTGCTTAATTTCCTTTATTTATGTTTTGGATTAAAGCATTTCTGGAGATTTGGAATGCAGAGAGAAATCTATAATTCAGTCCAAGGATACCCTAGTCCTCAAAGGTCTAAATACACCTGGCATTTTTGGTGTCTTAACAGGTCTGAGTTTCCTTATAGACAAAGCATGCTAAAAGATATCAAACTTGAAAAATTCTTTCTGGGAAATGTTTTCTGTGGACTGACATGCATTTTGGATACATTGTAAAATCCAGGGCTCTGGTGGGCTTTGTGCTTTATATAGCGAGTCACAAAGTTGCCTATCTTTTCAGCTGCAGCATTTCCACAGCTGAAGTATCTCCGAGTACTTTTCCCTGTGCCCTCTAAGTCTATTTGTATGGTGTCTTGCTGCATTCTCACAGCTTGTAACTTTTCATTCCTCATTTCAAATGGCACCACAAGTTTTGCCATTTGAGTCTGGGGGAGGGGGAGGAAAACCTGACCTTTGGCTTTAATGCAGAGAGTATAGTTGGAACAGTATTCAAAAGTACCTCTCTACCCTTTGGGGTATACATGTTTCTTTTGATTTATTGAACTGTTGTGACAGTGTAATGAATTTCAGTCCAAGAAATGCCACAGCCATCAGCACAGTCATCTGAGACTCCTACAAGGGATGAGCCAAGCTGTTGGGTCTCACATTACTGTTACAGATTCTCCGGCAGAAAACAATGAATGTTACAGGACTTGCTTGTGGATACATAGAATGTGATGGTGCAAGCTGTAATTATTTGTTTTAATAAAGAAAAAAACTGATATTTAAGAAACCAATCACCTTGCTTGAAAGGTAGCTGATAACAGGTTAAATTTCACCATTCACTTAGCTAAACATTAGGGGTACCTTCATTTCCTTAAGATTTTCTTTCAGGTCTTCATGTGGTCCCTTTCCTAATTGATCTGCATCTCTAGAATATCTTATCTTTATTCTAAATGTGTTTAAAAATACTAAGTACAAATTTTTTATATATATAAACACTGCTGTTTTGGTTTTGGTTTTTTTTTCCCCAGAAGTATATTCTGATAATGGTGCCGGTGCAATAACAACTAGATACAAGTAAATATTGAATAAACTGTAGCCAAAGAGTAAGAGAAGGTTTAGAATAAAGAGAACAATGATATTCTAATTTTGCCAGAACTGATGCAGTGGGAAAAAACAGTCCCTCTAATTTTATTAGTGAGCATTTTTCACTTACAATGAAGTGTCTACTGCTTCTGAGGTTTTTTCAAGTCCTATGCTCCTAAGAAAAAAAAAAAAGGAAGGAAAAAAGAAAGCAAATATGCAAAAATATTCCTCAAGATGAGATCTAAAACAATTTTGGATTGGTAAAAATTCTTATATCTGTATAATGGAAAATCATGCTCTGATTTTGAGAAACATTGACAAGTTTTATTGTATGTTGTGTTTATTTTTCTTCAAACAAAATATTTGGATTATAAATTTGACATGAGGTAAATTTAACATGTTATGGCATGTATATATTTATTTACTTAACCTCTGAATAAACACTAATTTTTGAGTGCAACAACTTCTATCGCCATTGTTTCCACTGAACCCTGAACTGGTTTGGTCAATACTGATATATAAGCAATTTTCACTGAAGGAAGATCTAATCATGGTCTTATAAGGTTGATGCACAGACTGGAACAGAAGGCTTAATAACTTGTTATCAGGCATTTTCACTGTGTGTGGTTGGGCAAGGTCACATCACCATTAATGCAAATACTGTGGAATTTTTTTTGGTTTTGATTTCTGGGGAAGATATTTTCCTTTTGTCTTAGGCATTTAGTGTGAATTTAGTGTGTTCTGTCTTTTCTTGAGTGAGCCTATCAAAACTGCTTGTTACTTTGCTTATTCAGGAAATTCCTAATCATACTGATGATCATGACTGGCTGATGTGAATGTTTGGACTAAATGGTTTGTTATAGCCTCACTTTCAAGGGAAGTCCCAACTTCTAGTCCTGACAGTAGTACTAAAAAAAGAAATAAAATTCTTCACCTCCATCTCTGTCAGACAATCTGAACAAACACAGCTACTGAGCTCCTTAATGCATAATCTTGCTGGATTTCCACTGTTAAACTCCGACCTTTGAGAGTTGGGTCATAGATCTTTTACTTATATTTAATCTTTGCTAAAGCCAAGGCTTACAGCTGATTTGATACATCATATCTTGTAATCAAAATGGATCAGCTGCTCACTTTCTTTCCTTTTAAACTTTTCATAAAGAAATGTTATCCTATTCTGTTGTTTATGTATCAAATAATTCCAAAGACTCTCCTCTTCCTTTTGTTGCACCTAACCCTGCCTCTCAAGGAACTGCATTTAGTTTTCTTAGCCTGCTTAGTCTTTTTCATTTGATTTGCATTTTGAGTAAAACCTTTACAAGACTTTACTTGGATATTTCCCTATGGATTTACTATCAATGTAAGGGATCCTCAATATCAAATCCATTACCTATTCATCCACTGATTGTAATGAATTAATTTAGTAGAAATCTGACTGTTCTTTTGACTTATGTAAGAGAGTCCCTGTAACTCATCTTGGTTAAACATTCATTAATCTGCAGACACAGAATGTTGCTGGAGTTTATACAAAGGGAATCTGTAATGCTTTCCTCATTTTTAGTTTTCTGCTTAGATATATTATCTTTTGGATCTTAGATATATTATCATTTTGAAAACACTAGTTATTATCCATTAATCTTGAATTTTTAGAGTTTAATAGATTTTTATTTATTCTCATCAGAAGCACAAAAGGTTAATATGTTCTAGTCAAAAGGTGACAAAGCCTGAATTCCAGCCGCTGAGATTCAATTTTACCTTACTAATTCTGTTAAACCTCTGGAACAGTAGTGAATAATCTTTTGGGAAGTGTTTAGCAGGTTAGCATTATGAATGGAAGGATTACTACAAAAGAAAAGCTTTCCACCTAAATAAACTCATGAAAGAAAATGGGGAATCCAAGAGCAGGACATAATATTTCTTTAAGTTCTCTGTTTCCAGAGATGGAAAATATTTCTCTTTCCATTGATGGCAGACATAAGAGTTTTAAAAGACATGTGGTCACAGCACACTGCTATGAGATGTGTTATACTTCTCACACAACTTCTGAGAGTCCAGGATTTGTACTACAAGTGCCAGACTCCTTAGTGCTGTTTAGTACCTTATGTGAATCACAGGCTGTCTTTGTAATCAGGTTTCTCCTTGTTATCTGCTCTTTATCCTGTAAGAAGAAATACTATAAGCTGATTAAATGCACATTTCCCTGTGCATTGTGTTTTTTACTAAGGAATTTCAAAAAAAGAAGGACCTTTTCCAAATGGTTATCTTGCTGAAAAGTGGTATTTGAATGTTACCAAGGCTGAGTTAAAAGGTCTTGCACAGAAGCTTCTTTCAATCTTCATAGAGGGAAACTCTTACAGGGTATATAAAACAGTCATGGTTTTCAAAAGACAGTTTAAGTTTCCATAGAGACCTAGAAGCACTTCTGTAATTAATATCAACACAGACTTAATCAGAAACACTGTTAGAGAAAGCAGTCTGAACTCCTCAGTGAGGCAACAATTACTCAACAAAAAGATCAGGTAAATAACTTTTCTCTGGCAGAGACATAAATTTATCAGAAAATTTAGACAAGCAGATGGGAATGGGAATACTACACTATAATATGGGATCATAAAATGAAAACTCTCCCCCTTCAGTGGTAATGAGCTGCTTGTGGCACATTACTAAAAAAGTAATCTATGCTTGAGTGAAAGAAGCATGTCAGAGAGAACAAAACAGTATTCAGTGAGGAAAGAGGGAACTTATTTTCAGAAACGAAGTTAGGTAAAGTATGAGAGTAACCTTTCTGTTAGAGAAACAAAACTCCTCTGTTGAGTAAAGTTTATTTCAAGGAAAGAACATAGATTTTTGAAGTTGAAAAAATATATCATTGCATATCTTGAGACATGTACACATAGGTTCAGAAATGATGAAAAAATATGCATACATGCAAATACACACGCAAATTATTCTTTCTTCTCCAAGGACCCCAAGGCAGCAGTTTTGGATGTGACAGTGATATATTTCTATCCTCTCTGTACCCCATATTAGAAAAACTATTATGACATCTAATATCAAAACCCAATAAAAAAAATGCTACCCAAGGTGGCAAATCATTGGACCATGTCTCTATGTGGACCATAGAATCATCCTTTTAAGACCATGGAACTTCTATGGTTGAACTCCCACAGTAGACCAGAGAGAATAATTTTTCTTTTGCAAAGAACCCCCATGATCCCTACTATTGTGGTTACATTTCAAAAGGTGTGCTGATCACTGCTGATTCACTGAGCCATATCTAGGCTGCTGAGACAAAGCTGGAATTAGAGAAAAGCTTAGTTTAATTTATGCATAAAACTGTCTTATGAATAGAAAAAAAGTTTTTATGTTCAGTGTAAGGGAATAGGAATCCATTTACTCCACACTGGGTGGAGTAGCAGAGTTTCTTTACCCATGCAAAAAATAAAGGAGGACATTTGATTAGTACAGGTCTGGAAGTGTTTCCCAGTTTCCCAAAAATCCAATTTACCAATCTCTCCTGCAATGTCTACTTCTTCAGTGTAAGTATTTGATGCTAATTTGAGGATCATGAAACTGTCTCCTTATTTTCGTTCTTTAACATATAGGCCTTTACCCATGCATTTTGCTCTCCAACCATTTACAGTGTCCTTTATATCAGGCCCTGAATTTGTTCAGTTATCTAGTACTATGAATATTTATGCTTTCATTAACATCAAGGATATTCATGGGACTTTACAGACAAATTAGATAGATCTCAGCTAGAAGAAGGTACTCATGGCTAGAATTTAAAATTTTTCATAATAGAATAAAATTCTTATAGAGCTTATGGAAAAAAAGCAAAATTTAAGTAATAATCTGGCAGAAAATGTGTCAAAATACATAAAAACATTCTTGATTTTAGGATGATTTTTTTCAAATAATATAGTAATATTTACCATGAATTAATACAGAACTTAAAAGACTTTCTTTGCATAATAGACCATGTTTGTAATCCCAGTAATCCTTAAGTTTAGCTCATCATAATTTTTATAATAAATGAATAGCCCTAATTTATAAAAATTCTGTCTCCATCAACAGCTCTAAAGGCAGATCTTCCTCTAACCTGTACGTTCTCTCCCATTTCAGTGAAGTTGTCTCTTCTCTTTAATATTTCATCTACCTACCTGAGAACAATATCCCATAATAATACCTGGAAAATACCAGAAGCAAATGTGGTGTCATAATAAGGCTCTAAAACCTTCATGATTTTAATATAGGCTATCATCTTCTCACCTTTTCCTCCTAAAAATTCTCATGTCCATCTCAAAAGCATGGTTGAAGTAGCATGTGAAATTAATGTTCAGGAAAATTGTATGCAGTATAATTATATCTTATTTATATTCCCTTATATTCTATTTGTCAATTTTTTGCTGGATACTGATAGAAATCTTCCTGCCTTCTTGCATTTAAAAAGATCTTCAAGTTTAAAATAAGATCTTCAAATCAAAACTAAAACTTTAAGTTGACAAATTAAGACATTAGAAAATGTCTAAACGGGATATTTTTCCTTACCCATTTTAGTTCCTCCTCATTAATCAAATTCTGCCAGAATTCTTCCTAAGCTTCTGTAAAGTTTCAAAACATTTTCTAAAAAATGTTCCTCAAATACATCCCTCAAACCTTTATCTCTTGGTGTGGACATTTAGATAAAGAATCATTAGCCAGTAAAAACCACAAAAAATGCTACAAACTTCTTACACAATGTGATAGTGCTGAAGTTTTTGGCAAAATTTAATCTTATAATATCAAAAAATCCCAAAACATAGGCAAAACTTTTTATATTATTTATAAATGTATCAACCAAGCCATAGTACAGACAAAAGTACTTTTCAAAGAGAATTCTCCAGAAAACAGTATTTTAAAACAAGGGGAATATACATGAATATTACGTTCTAATTTGTCTTGCAAAACATGTTTTTCTTATTATACAGGTTATCTTTTCTATAAACAATTTGAATGCATGAGCTATTTTCTAATCTGTTCAAGAAAGTTGTGATGAATATAATTTAAAAGATTTCGTTTTTATAAAGGAGAGGGGAAGAATTGTCTGTGAGTGAGTAGAAAACCAAGATGATGGTTCCTGTGCTCTTCTTTACTAACATGAGGCATATATGAATTATTTATGTTGACAAAAATAATACTTTAAAAAAAAAAAGCTAATTTTAAAATGGGATTTTTAAAATTTCTTCTATCAGTTCTTTGGTTTCACACATGAGCAATAGAAAATATAATGACTGCATTCGTTAGCACAGCAGGAAATAACACACTAAAAATGCAGTAAATTCCAGGAATATGAAGAATGCAGTTCCTAAAGCTCTTGACTGAGAATTTAGGTAGAATTTGTCTTCTTAATAAATTTAATGCACCCTGCACAGCAAGAGTTAACAGAGAACTACACAAAATCAGTTCTCCAACTATGTATCTTCCCTGTAAATTTTTATATACTTAATTTCTAAAAATGGAAAAAAAATTCTATGTATTGCAAATATCTCTTTCTTTACACTTTACAAACTATAGTAAATATTATTATTTTATTTTTAACCTGTAAAGGAAATTAAACTCATTCCTGGAATGAATGCAAAGTTTTGTAGAGATAACCAATGGAAGTACCTGCGACTTTTCCCTTATGACAGGCTGTGTTATTCTTTATCCTTTTCATTTTTTGTCTTGGTTTATACTTATTTTTTTAGTAATGGATCAATTTTTTTTTTAAAGTCCTGTGTAAAATGGATAAACAGAGCTGGGAGCAGGATAGAAATTCAAAAATGATGGTATGACAGACATAAAATGTGCAATGTACATATTGTGAGGTGTAGAGAAAAGCGCAGATTCACAGAAAATATGAGATGGGACCTGGAGAGAGAATTTCGTCTGTTAACTTGCCGCAGGGTAGGATCAACCATATTTAAATTATTCCCAATAATTATTTGGGTAATGACAGAGATTCTAAAATATCCCTAGGCAACCTATTTTACTGCTTATCTGTTCTTCCCATTAGGATTTTTTTTAATGTATAACTTAACACTCCCTTGATAACATTTAAGCCCATTAAGTCTTGTTCTATGCATAGTAGACAATGTCTTTGCAAAATCACTTATTTTAAGACTCTTGTCTCCCGCCAGTGTTGTTCTCTCTTGAATAAACTCCAAGCCTGTAACATTTGCCTTTTACATGATTCTTTCTGACATTCTGAATATTTCTGTTCCTCTACTAATTCTTTTGTTTCTTTTCAAATTATTATGAGACTTACTGCCAAAATTTGAATGTAAGTACTCCAGCTAAGCCCTTACAGTTTAAGGATTGTTTTCTATGTCTTACAGAATAGACTGTTGTCAGAGTTCAGAAGATCATGGCTACAGCTTGTACTTGATAAACAACACTCGTGAGATTGTTTATCTTCAAATTA
>VWYI01026344.1:823-15118 GCA_013399455.1 Anthoscopus minutus
GAGAGGAGAGGAGAGGAGAGGAGAGGAGAGGAGAGGAGAGGAGAGGCACTACTACTTAGAGGTTACTCTTGGCAGAAGCCTCTAACTCACTGGAGGTAGCCACACTCATTCCTGTAGTTCATAGATATGGAAACCTATTAGCACTCATGTATTTAAAGGCAATATTTCACAAGATGCTTAACATTTGGCCAGCACTGCACACAGGAGGAAATTGAATGTAGCAAGAAAAGAAAATGCTCCTCGTATTATTCCGCCAGCTCCTCAGAAGGCTGCAAAATCTATTGGCTTAATATTTTCCCAGCTTTTGTCTTATCACTTAGGGATTTCTCTTGAAAGATATTCCCTCAGGGATTCTGTCTGGAGTAGTTTAACATCTTTCACTAAATACTTCTTCTGCTTACCCTTCCCTGTCCCTTTAGACTTATATTCCCAGGAGTTTTACAATATGCTAATCTTGCACAGTAAAGAAAAAAATACCTCAACACCCAAAGCCTTAAATGGACTGTTTGCTTCAAGGCTCTAATAAAGATTTAAATCTATGTTTTTGCAGTGGGGAAATATAAAACAACTGGGAATCTGTTCTTTGTTTTTCCAGTTCACCCATGACCTCAAGAAGCAAATTTCTACAATCTCTTACTATCCCAATGACAATTTCTGGTCAAGGTTGGAACCATAAGAGAGGGTGGAAAAAAGAGTGGTGAGGATGTGTTTTGTAATCTTATGTCCAGAGGCCAACAAAACACCAACAGAAATGGTAAATCCTACAGTATCTAGAGCTTTACAAGGAGTGGTAACTGAATTTCTTCTCCAATCTAGTATGGCCATATTGCTGGCAAAAAAATACTGAGAGACATTCAGCTGGATGCAATCTGTAAACACAAGACAGAACTACTGTAAACTGCAATAAGGAATATGCGGGCAATGGCAGGAAATATAAGCCCAGACCTATAAGACATGCAAAGCAATGCCACCAGCAAATATATACATCACACCCTATCAAGTCATCTCCTCCTTCCTCTGTGGAACTCTCAATTGACTTCGTCATCTTGCAGCAATGCCTTGTTAATAAAGTTCAAGTGTTTTGTAAATCAATGCCCTTTTATTGTAAGTTATAACCATAACAATAGACAGGAGATGAACAATAGAGAGAGTAGATATAAGCACCAGGGTGCAGCCTTACAATCACTTTTATATCATGACCACCTGCTCTCAAATTAGTGCTGCATTCCCCATCACCACCCAAAATGGCAGTCCACCCTCATGCCAAAAGTGAACTTCACAAATTTTATGTTCCAAAAACTAAACAGGGGAGGTGGTCTCGTGTATTTTCCTTGTTGAACTTAAGCCATCCCATAAGCCATATCCACTTGGCTATTGACTTTTTGCAGAACAGCTTCACACCCTCTGTGATCATCTGCCACTTGTCTTCCTGAGCAGGAAGAGAGCACTGCATTTCATCAGACTGGAAAAGGAGAGACAAGTGGGGACAGCTATTATCTTGATTAGTGTCATGAATATCAACTAGATGGTTAGGGAAGGGAGAAGTCCTTACTAACAGCTTTGCCAAATACTTCCTGAATTGCCTAATGCTCTTCTCCACCCCAGGCTGATGGTACTGAGTCACTCCCAGTAACCTGCTAACATGGGAGTTACTAGTTCCCAGTTATCTCCCTGGCAGGTGGGTGAGGATGTCTAAAAATAGCACCCACAATCAATTAGGAATTTGGAATGAGTGCTTGTGGGAACTCTAGTATCCCTGTACATTTTCTTGCTGAAAATCCACAGCTTCAAAGATATGATGCATCCAGGGTTTTTTGTTTTGGTGCTGGCCAATATAATAACCAGATGCAACAAATTATTCACCTGCCTTGAAAACACAGCACTCACAAGCAGTTATGCTTTATTCCCCTCAGGCTCTCATGTTCCCCACCCTTGGGCATAAACATTTCTAGAGTCCTTCCCATTACAGCAGCATACATGCTGACCTAACAATAGGAAACTACTTAACTGTACAGTCCTCATCCATGCAGGCAACGATACACTCAGGAATGAGACAGTCAAATAGATTAACAGGTTAAATAAAGCAAAAGGCAGTGTTTGAACCTCAGTTCCCACTATGAAGAGGAGAGCTAGTATACTGACAGGGCCTCAGGACCATCCCTGCTCCCAGAGGACTGGCTGCAGGGTGCGGGGTCCCTTTGCGTCTGTGGGGAGCCCAGGCAAGGCTGACTGGGTAGCCATCAGAATTCCTTGCATATATTCTTGAAAGTGACATTCCATTACTATTTTTTAGTTGTATCAAAGGTGGTTTTTTGCCTCTGTGGTCTGTGGAGCTAGACTTTCCTCTGAGTTTTAGCAGTAGGGACTGAAGCCAGATTAGTCCAATGAACCTGTGATACACTGTCCTCCTAATCAAAAACTCACCTTTTTGATAACAGTGCCATTTATATCTGGGAACATAATAAAAGGAAGCCTGTGTGAATTGTCAAGTTAGTCTGTTCCAAAACTCTTTCTAAAGCACTAACACCTTGAAATGAGTGAAAATATTTCATATAAAACACCATATCCTGTCCCTGTTCTAACACTAAAAGGGTTAAGCCTTCTATTCTGTTAAATTAACAAAAGCACTGTTACTATTTCCTCCTTGCATGCCAGTGTGGTTTCCTCTCCTGTAACATCTGTGATACCACAGAACTTTTTCAAGACCTAATTAGTGATGTTAGAAGAAAATGTTAGTTTACCAGATAATTTGGGAAATAATATAATTGTTATGTATATAACAATATATATATATATGTTTGTTTAGCATCTTGAATCTTCCTCATGTCCCCATGAATCTTGTGTGGTAGCACCCCTGGAATGCAAAAATAACCTAGGGAATTTCTGATCACTAAGTTTAGGGCTAAAGAGCCAATGGTTTCTGTATGCTGCATTGTTTAGATGTGATGTTAAATTCAGAGATCGGAAGAAGTTGCTTTTCTGGAAAACCAGTCTAAATTGAGTTAGGGTGTGCAAGTTCCATTTTTACTGCCTGGCAATGGACTGTGGAGGGAGGACCCCAGAAAATGCAGAACAGGTTATTTAGGAGAGCAGTAGCTTGGCTAGGAAAGAAAAAGACATTAAGTCAATTTTTTATTTCTAACTCTCCAATCTTTAAAATATTTTCTGTCACCAGAAGGAGAAGGGTTAGAAAAGATCACTGGCTTTAAATAAAATATATTGATTGAATTCTTCAGAAAAACAGAGCTGATATGTGAATTTAATTCCTACATCTTCAAAGGAGTCAGCTTATACAGACTGTCTTATATAAATTAAAATGTTCAAAGGTTTTAGTTCACTGTGGTTCCCAAACATCAAATGTATCCCACTTCAGTTTTATAAATTGTTATATCTAAAATTTTCTTTCCAACCCATGTTAATGTCTCTCTTGTTCAACCCTTTTTATCTCCTGACCTATTTTCAATGGATAAGAAATTGAATTTTAGTCATGTTCTAACACCACTGAAGTGATCTTAAAGGTCTTTTCTAACCAAACTGATTGTATGATTCTTTGGTTCTATGACTGCTAAGTTTGGCCAGAAATCTGTGCCTTTAGAATACAAGGGCAGAAATCTCCTGGTAATGGATATAGCTATGTCTATAAAGACTGTAATGTAAAACCAGAGTTGTGCAATCTCCTAGACTTAAAATAAAAATAAATTTATTATTGCCACTGGAAAAAGCAGCCCACCACTGGGAACTGGGAAACAGAATTAAAAAATAATTTATTTTAGCTGTATTTACATAACCAGGGCAAAAGACAGGTAAATCAATAATAAATTTTAAAAAAGATTACTCAAATACATTCCTCTATAACTTGTGCCAGATTCCAATAATAAGAACAGTTCAACAACAAATATTGTGACATGAGCAAAAGATATAAACCCACATCTCCATCTGCTTTCTTTTACCCAATTTTAGTATCTCACCAGAATAATCAAATGTGATGATGTGAGGATAATCTGGGAGTTATAGAGAGTGCTTCCCCTAACACAACAGTACCTATTACTATAAACCTTGTCCATACCAGCTAGTGTTTTAGGTGGCTTCTCTTGGGTAACCTGAGAAGGTCCACAAACCTGCAGTATAGAATAATGTTTTCTGATCTCTCATGATGCTTTATATTTACCTAGCATAACCTTTATGAATGTGATTCAGTAGTAGATCATAAGTTTTCCACAAGCAGTTTTCAAAGCTCTGTGTTTATGAAGTCAGTGGCATGTTTGTAAAATAGTGTAGCACAGATTTAATATTATACATAGAACTGATAAATGAGTGTATATGAGAAAGACAAGTTTTCCTACCTATGCTATTTAATTGTGCTGAGAACAGTTACAGTTAAGTAAGGAAAAGCAAAAGAAAATAATGTAGGTTTTCCAATGCAATGCAACTGACTTACCATTCCTTTCTCTAGGCAGATTTAGATAGACGTAGTGCAGACTGAACTCCTATTGACAGTAAACAGAAATATAAAATGGCAGTGAAACTGGTAACTTAAGCATTTCCAAAGAGATTGCATACTGTTTAAGGCAGGATACTTTCAACAATCAAAGAAAAATCTATGCAAGTTCATTTAGTTAAAGACACTGTAATTTTCTACTAGCAAATGTACTGCATTTTGCTATTTTATGGCCACTGCTGCTATTCCATCATTCTGTAGAAAAAAAACACCTACCAAATTGTCCATTTCTTTTTGTGGTAAGGACAAAATAAGCTTTCCACATAAATTAAACTAAATTGAGATTGTATTATTTAAAAACCCAAAACGTTCCCTTCTGATGCTATCTGAAAACAGCAGGATGCATCCACTAATACCACTGTTTTACATTGAAAATATTGTATGTGCAGGAAAGGTAGCTGACAACAGTAAATCAGTTATTTTATATACTGAAATGTTAAGTCAGAATTACATAAAGAAACAGAAACCAACCAAAAAAAATTCCAAAACCTGCATTTTAATATGACAATAAAAGATTAGGCTTATGATGGCAAAGACCTAGCAGAATATGAATACTAGCAACTTTTTAGTAAATGTGCACTCGGGCATAACATGAAAGTTGCTTTGAAATGACAAAATTTCTCTCACCCCAAGGTGAATTTGATGCTGAAAGACATTTCTGTGAAGAATATTGTTTTCTTGAAAAAAAATGAGATAATCATAATGAGTCTTTAATTATTAGCTGAGACTTATGACAAAATACATCTGCACCCAGAGTTGCTAATAGCACCTGGTTGATGTAGGTCTTTGTTCCTTCCACACATCTCAAGTCACATGAGGATAACATTGACCTTATTTCAAGGAAGAATTATTCATGTCATTTCTTTTAGTTATAGAGGTCATTCACCCAGTCATGCATGACTGAAATAGAAAGCATGGATTTACAAATTCAGTGCCAGATACACTGGGTCGACAAAGTACTTCACTTAATATGTAAAATTAGTTCCAGAGCTATGAAAGGCAGAGGAAGAGACAGATCCAGCATGTTCACTGAACTCTATGATATGAACTCGACTATCATTTAGGACCTCAAGCAGTCACCTGTCAACTTCTATAGTCTCTCCCCTGCAGACTTTTTCTCTCTACCCTTAATATAGTCCATGTACTTGTCTAGCCACACTGCTTCATTAGTCATTTGTTTTCTTTACACTTCTACTATCATTTCTGCACTACCATCTTTCACACAAGAACCTCTGAAAATCCAGCATTCTTGAAGATGCCTTTAGAGGATTGCTCTCTGAAAAGTAGATTTATTCCCCACCCACAGTCACCAATCTTTCTCTTTTCTTTAAAATCCAGGGAAAGAAAACAGAAACTCTGATATGCCAAGGTGAAAAAGGGAAGCTATGTTAAGCTGACAGTTAAATTCAAGACATCTACAGTCTTCATAACAGGATATCCTTCATTCCTTCCAAGTCCCCTTTCCCTCTTCCTTAATTCCACCTTTACTGCTAATTGGAATTTAGCCAGGACAACTAGTTGTAAAACTAAAATTACAAGGAGTTCAAATTTTTTTTGGTCCTACATGTGAAATGAAAGCAGTCTCTGCCTAGAAAGTAATGCTACTTATATTTGGGACATAGACCTTGGGCTAATTCAGGCTACCCCTAAATCCCTGTTCAAACCTGGCCCTAACAGAAGAAATTGTATTAACTTCCTTTCATTATGAGTAGAGAGTATCCATGCAGTAGGACAAGTAATGTTCAACCACTACACTTTGGGGTCTCATTTAGAGTAGACAAATATTCCTATATACAGAAGCTTTAATGGATTTTCCATACAGGTACTAGTCCAGTCAAGTCCTGTTCAGCATTAGAGGTGTGCCTTACATTCATAAGACACTTTATTCTGCAGATATACGTTCTCTGTTGTCCACGTCTGGTAAGATATGCTATGGGGCATAGCACTGGGTGCCAGCTGCCTTAATATTTATTAAGTGACTAATTAAGTGATGCAGATTAAGGTCAGCAAATGACAAGACTTTCTTGTTCTGTCATACGCCATTACTTGAATGGGCTTTACAAGCAAGCAGCACTTCTACTCACATTTTAGTCCAGTGTGACTGCTGTTTTCCACAATGATACAGTAACAGGTAACAACTACCTCATGACAAGCTTACTTTGTGGAACTTGGAGAGCCCAGGCAGTGAAAGGATTAGCAGTGCTGCTTTTATAGGTCATTTTGATATTGGTATGGAAAGTAACTAAACTAACAAGATGGCAGTTTATCACTTGAGTATCTTTCTGCTTCATCTCTTTTATGTAAGTGCATACATTTCTGTGTTTATTCCATCATCTCACTAACACAGGAAATAATTGTGAGACTTGCTCTCAAATATAGCTCTACATCGTTTACTCTATTTTATCTTTGCTGTAGTTATGCTAACAAAAACAAGTATATGAGCTATGAATGGTCTTGTCACGGACATTATCTTTTTCCTGATGGCTCTTTGAGTTCAACATGAACTATTTACACATAGCTTTTGGAATCACAGAAATGAGGGCAGGATAGGACCTCAGGACCTGCTGCAGGGCAGAGCCAAAGAGCTAAACCACAGCTAAACAGATCTGATCTCTCCCTAGCTGTTACTGTCTAACCCGTGTCCACACAATAGCTGCTGGTGGCTGTTTACCTCAGCTTCAAGATCTGATCTGTTTATAGCTGCTTTAACCTGAACAGATTATGTGATCCATATTGTGCATTGCATATACAGCTTTTCTCATTCCGTGCTCTTACAGTCTCCTTTCTCAGTACTCTGTGTCTGCAGGTCTGAAAATCTACACATTGCCGGGAAAGAAGGGCATTCCTACTGTCCCTATAACCACCTTATGATCTACAAATAGTTTCATCACTCTCCCTGTCCTCACTTAAATCTTCTGCTTATACAAGCCTGAGCAGTTATAAATAACAAGACATGATATAATGTCTTTAAAAAGCCACAAAATTTCCCAAGAAACTGATTTCCCAGCAGAAAATGAAGGAAAAAGGGCAAAACTGACCATAATGTAACAGGTAAACTAAATGAGTGAGACTCAGTTTCCTGCTTTCTTTCATTTGCAAACTGCTCAGACACAAGTGTCATTTTCAGAGCTGCCAGGTAACACATGCCGTACCACAGCTGATTGAAGAAGACATTTTTGGGAAAAAAAAGTTAAATGTTGTGAATTAACTTTATAGATCGAAAGCTAGCAAAGCACAGGAGGCGTACTGGAGAACAGACATTTTCCTTATTGAATTCTTCTGCTAACAAGAACTTATAAAATGCACAAGAACAAACTAAATTCTTCATTACTCAGGACAGAGTAATTAGCCTCATCAAGATTATTTCTAAGAATGGTAATACTGGATGATTTAGCAAAGTTTAGATGAAACCAAAGCTGCTTCTTAGATTTTAAGGACTAAAATGTTGGTTCCAGATGGGGTAGAGCAAACGTTTTTTATAGTGGCTGATACAGGGCTGTGTTTTGGATTTGTGCTGAGCACAGAGTTGATAATACAGAGATGTTTTTGTTATTGCTGGGTAGGACTTACACAGAGCCAAGGCCTTTTCTGCTTTTCATACTGCCATGCTGATGAGGGGCTGGGAGTGCTTGGGAGGTTGGGAGGAGATGCAGGACAGGTGACCCCAAGTGACCAAAGGGATTTTCCAGATCATATGGCATCATGCTCAATATATAAAGTGGGGGGAAGAAGAAGGAAGAGAGGGCATTTGGAGTGATGGTGTTTGCCTTCACAAGTCACTGTTACACTTGATGGGGCCCTGCTCTCCTGGAGATGGCTGAACACCTGCCTGCCTGTGGGAAGCAGTGACTTCATTCCTTTGTTTTGCTCTGAGCAGCCTGGTCTAGTGGAAGGTGTCTCAGCCCATGGCAGGCAGTTTGGAACTAGATGATCTTTAATATCCCTTCTGATCCAACCATTCTATGATTGTATGACTATGTGAAAACCAAAAGGGAATGGAACTTACTGGAAATATGTTTAACAGTTCGGTTTGGAACAGAACTGTGCTTTTAACTTCTGCCAGTGGAAGACTAAGTTAACGCTGCTCTTTCTTGTTCTGCAGTAATTTACTTGTGCATAGATGTGTATACACCAGTCACAGCAGTACTGCTCCTAGCAAGGGAGACCAAGCAATGGTTCCTAAATGTTACAGAGCCTGGTAAAAAGATTTATGCAGGAAGTGATTTATGCTTTCAGAAAGAAAGGAGGTAACTGCACAATATCTGCAGAGGATGCTCTGCTTTGGAATGATAATGCCAGAAGGAAACTATGAATATGCAATTTGGCTGAGGATATGCAGTATGATGGACCAAGATTACACTTTTTCCTTGGCTGTACCTGTCTCACAGATTTGCAGACATCTCTAGCACCTGGACTTCTAGCCTTGCTCTGAGCAGGTCTCTTCAGTAAGGATTTGAAACTGCCTATGGTATCTAGTGATTCAACTTATATAAGTGTTGCAAGCTCATGGAGCTTAGCCAGACTGAACAACAGTGGAAAGTTTTCAGGTTTGTTTTTTTTTCTCAGACAAGGTTTTTGAGTCTGCCATCTACTTCTCTGCTCACAGATCACTGTCCAGAGCCCACAGACCATCCATTTCACAGATCTCACCACAGGATGCTTCAGATTTGAAAATTGCTCAGTTCCCACAGTTATTCTATTCCTAGCATGTGAACAACATAGTTACAGCATTCTTCCTGGGGGTCATCCCTCAGAGCATGTGATCTTTTAAAGGCGACATCAGAGCTCCATAATCAAATTATCAGATATGGAAGGAAGTATGATTCAGGAAAGCAATTGCTGGTTTTAGAACACTGAAGCTTATGTATGGCATTTGTGTTGCAAGGCAAAGCTACGTATTAGCAGACATTGGGTAACGAAGGTTCAGTGGAAGCTGTACTCCCCATGTCCAACATTTACCTCCCTGTTACACTGCAATAATCATGTTACGCAGGCACAGGCCTCCTGGAAGTACAGGCAGGCTTTGTGTGATAGATTGCTGATATTCATGCAGAAAAGCAAGACCACCAAACCTTTGCACCTGTCAATATTTGTAGTCTAGCAGTTGGTGGCTGATGGCTTAACACATTGATTCTTGTTGCCACCCTCCCCCCTATATTCCAGGAAAAATAAGATTTGGTTTCCCAACTCAGGGATTAGAAAAAAATCGAAAATGCAGCTCAGGCCCAGCCCCCAAAATAAATATCCTTTATTCTCACAGAGAATCTTGTACATCAGATACACCCCAGGCTTTTCTTAAAAGCAACACCAAATAAAATAAAAAAAACAAAACCAGAATCAACCCCACCCACTACCAGCAACAAACTCAGGAAAGACTGTGATGTATACTTCAGTTGCAAAGCCTTAGTGTCCTGGCTGTGCAAAACAGGAGATTTCTACTTGACCTGGAACCAGAACCTAAGGCTTATAGACTCACATTTCAGTAGCCCAACAGCTAGGTCAGGACAACCTGCCAGTGCTTCCCCACCCAAATCTTGTCTGTCTTGCAGCCATGTGCTGGCAGAGGTGGGGATGGGAGGTTCAAGCATCCTCAGCAGTGAAATATCACCTCCTACATCTCTGAATAGCATTACATTAACTTAGAAGAGCTGCCTCTCACCACTTCCACTTAAGAAAAGGATTAAGTAAACACAAACCAAATTCATCCTCTGCAGGAGCATGGTCAGCACAAGCATACCTCTGCAAAACAGCCTGCAAAGGGTCAAACACCTGGAGGTCAATTCCTTTGTCTGCCAAGATCAGGCATGGTCTTCCCATCCACTGAGCTCAGCATAGATCACTACAGATCATTTCACTCCTCTTGTTTAAGGAAATGGCTGGTTTATTAACTAGGAACCCTCTGCTTGAAAAAACCAGACAGATTTGTATTGCTTTAAGTGGGCAGCCAGATTTCATGCTACATCAGGGTAGAACTCACCAGTAATTATAGTTTGATTTCCTTAATGAATCTCTGAAAGTATTTGGTTTCAATTTTATGTTTGGAAAGACACAAAAGATTGAGATAGGAAAGGGAAAATAAATATGGCCAAGGGAATCCTCAAATTCTTTTATGCTGGGAGTTTTTTGCCAAGGCTATCCACAGAAACAGAAGCAAAGGAAGGACATTTATGGTAAAGTGGTGCTTTGGCAGACTCTCCCTTTAAAAAATTGATTGTACTAGAAGCCTTAACACAATTCTCAATTTATAGCAAGATTGTTGCAATATTACAGGAAGAATACAGGGCACTCCTTCAAGAATCCTATTCTTGGTCCTGGTGCTGCCAAGAGATGCTGTGTGAAACCTATTCCCTCTGCCTGTACACAATCCCAGAGATGGCTGATGCCTTTCACATAACAACAGTCAAGGTAAAATCCACAGAAGTCAGAAGCCAGAACTGAAACCGAGAACAACCATCCTCTTCAAGAGTATCTTCATTAAGCAGCAGCTCAGCAGGTTTTCAGCCTACATTGATTTGTTAATATGCAATCACTTGCTTGTCTGTCATAAATACCTTTACAAATAGGTAAAGATAATTATGACAGTGACACAAGCATAAGACAAAAAGTATACTTACTTCTTTTAAATGAAAACTTCTCCATTAAAAAAACTGGTATTGCAAGGAAAATGTGTTTTTTCTTTTTTGTTTTTTCCTTTTTGTAGTTTTGAGTTTTGAGTTTATTTTGAGAGAGAGAAAAGATTTGTCATTTTTGCTGCAAATATTTTTTTTCAAGGTTAGGTGAAATAAGTCTACAAATCAGTATTTTGGCCCAAGACTTACTCAAATCTGATATTTTTTGGAGACCCCTTTTACAGAAAACTACCTGAATACACAGGATTGTGGGTTCATTCCTTTTCCTATTATTTTTAAAGTTGGGGTTTTTTCCACAGAAATCACTTATGGTTTTGCCAGAAAGATGATGCTTGTAAGTGTATCAGCCACTTTCCTCAGGGTATCACAAAGGCATTAGTATTCCTAATCCAGGGTGTTGGAACCAGATGAACTCGAACGTTCCTTCCAAGCCAAACCATTCAATGACTCTACTGCTAGGTTTTTGGCTTTTAAGACATCTCAAACTGGGAACAGCAATATTTAGCCAAAAGTCCTCTGCATTATTTACAAAAGATGGTCAGGTGAGAGAAATACGTAAGTTATGAAGTGGCAGAAATCTCCAGGTGAAGCTCCAAGATGATAGAATGCTTCAGTTAAAAAATAAAATACCTATAAACTACAATTATTTATTCAGATGATGTTCCCTGGCTTTCCTTTCAGGAAAACTGCTAGAAAATAAATGAAGTATTCACTGAATCAACACCACAGAAAAGATATTTAAAGAAATCTGAAGTTAGAATATGCAACACAACACACTTCATTTAACTAAGCAATATGCTAAGATAAAGACTAGTTTAGCTTATTAACATTTGTTTTTTTTCATTTAAAATTTAATGGATTCACTTAGAAATAAAATAATTAAATAGTGAACTATGCTGCCAACATAAAAGGCATACAAAATAATAATTTTACTTCCGTTTATGGGAAATATTTTCCTTTACAAATTTTCTCATTCTTATCAGTGCTACTTGGCCGGTTTAGCCTTCAGTGATTCTGCTCCATGATTTATTATACACAGAGTACAATGAAGTCCATCCTTACCTTCTAGTTGTCTAGGGATTTTTCACTAAACATGTACCTACGAGTCTGGTTTATGGGTGCAATAAATACGGACAGGGGGCAGTGGTCTGGGGTTTATCAGCCATCATTAGTGTAGAAATACACAGTGTCAAAAGGCAGGCAGCTTGAGATGTGTGTGTTCTGGGGTGCCACCAACTGCTACCTTGCATGGGAGATGTGTGGGACTGCTCTCACTTGCCTTGGGCCACCTTCTGGGAGATGGGCACCAGAGGAAACGTGGTCTCTTGTCCTTTGCTGTCAGGATCCAGCAGCTTCAGGGAGGGTGGAATGGTGGTGGTGACAGCCATGGAGAGCCAAGTGCAGTGGATCACCTAAAGAAAGGCACAGAGGATGTCAGCATATATGACCTGAGAGCCCATGGCATGCCTGCTTCTGACTGCCATCTGTGTGTCACCGTGTGCTCAAAGTAAAGCAGGCACTTGAATGGAAAGATAATATACCCAGTTGCTGTAACTCCTGTAGTGTTAAAATACTTTCTGGGCAAAATCAGTTAACTGATACAACTGATAGGGCAACACGTTCCTTAATGCCTAAAGCCTGACTAAGGCAAACAATATTAAGACAAACTAGATTAAAATGTACCCCGTCTACAGTTTATATGTTTGTTAAGTAGATTAGCTCATACCTACAAAAACAGTGACATAATTCTCTCCCCTTACCTTTTTTCTGAGGAGGTCTATACCTTTGGAACAATTGATGTAACCCTGTACATGTTTTTCACTGTCTGGCAGCAAATGAAACTCCCAAAACTGTCTCGTTAAACCTGACTAACATTTGGGTCTAAAGCACTCCAAATGAAGAGTGAGCCAATTTCTCTGTAAAAGATCTATTAACAATGAGAGAAACATGAATAGAGAAGTTTTGAGGAACCCTAACTTGCATTCTGTTGCTAAGGGATACACTTCCTTGGTATACATACTCCCAAGCTCTCAGCAAGTCTGACTCACAAGTCAGTAAATAATGAAAGCCCCACACTAGTGAAAACAATGTAAGAAGAGTCAAAAATGAAGTAAAATAAAATAACATGCAAATTAAATATTACTTAACACTACAGAGAGTACATACTTTACCATCAGAGTGCTCTCTGTAGGCTGTTTAGTGCACTTGGAAAATATATGTTGAGACAGACTGGACTTTTTTGCATTTGCAAAGTGATATTTTTACTGCTCTGCTCCCCTTCTACTGAATCGAAACAGCTCCTTGCTATTTGTGTCCCTTTTTTTTTTCCTTTTTTCTCTGCAGCAAATGCCACTGCCAGATATCTTTCTCCCACGATATCTCCCTTGTCCCTCTCACTTTTCATAACCTCTACTTGTTACATGGAATGGCTTTAGAGACACAAAGGTCAGAACTTACCCAAGTGACTTCCACTTTTGGATGTCTCCATATGGGGTATCTGAACTAGTGACATCTTGGGGATGAAGTTTTTTGTTCCCATGAAGTTCAGAGAAAGCTACTGGTAGTTGTAACTTCTAAAATTAGGAATTATTTCTGAAAATTCTCACTAAGCTTTACCCTAAAGGTCACTGCATGAGGCAAAACCCAAGTCCTAATGCTAGTCTTGGCATTTGTTGGGTGAATTACAGAGGAAATCCATAACAAACTTGTTCCTCCATAATTGCAAGATTCTCTTCCTCATTCTGTTATGCTTCCAGCAGCATGACCACTGGAATAACTGGCTCTGGATTTCCTATGATATTTCTCTGAAACTATTCACATGAGTGAAGATAATAATGAGCTTAGAGACTGACCTTAACCAACTGATTCAAAATATCTTCAATTATGGAAGCTACATGCTGCAAAATGCACAAAATATCTGCATTTTAAAACCAACACAGAATATATATAACTATATTACTAGCGATATTATTATCTGTATAACTTTATAGATTAGTAATCAAAATATACAACTTGAAAATCTGAGACAATTATAAAAAAGAAGCAATCTATTGCAGTAAATGGGGATAAAATATAGAACAGGAATTTTATCTTTAGTTCACCTGCAAACCAGGTTAAGAGAATTTTTTTCCTATTTTCAAAAGGTCATATGCACAGCTATTAATCCTG
>VWYI01026346.1:0-10952 GCA_013399455.1 Anthoscopus minutus
ACTTCTACTTTATCTGTAGTGGAACCATTCTATGATTTCTCAGAATGCAAAATGCAAGGACGTAGAAACACTACCTCACAGTTGGAATCTATAGTGGAATTGCAGCAACTACTTTTGATTTTAATATTTCAAAAGTCATCATATTACCTATCTCAATATCTTTCATGTGGACAAAATAAAAATAACCACCTTTTAGAGCAGCCATGAAATAGTTGTTTTGTGGCAGTTATTTCATGCTGTTTCTGCATTTTAAAAAATTATACAGGGTATTGGTTAGTGGGATACTGGACAAGACAGGAAGGTTGTGAAAGAGATTTAAAGCTTGTTTGACAAGTATACACAGGTCTGCTTACACATTGTCACATCATTTGCAACTGATGTACTTAGAGACTGATTTTGTTGTCATTTATAGTTACTGGTATTATACCAGGATAACTTATCAGAACTCACTGCCATTTTATCTCTTATATGTATAAGAATAAATTCAATTGGAGTCCGACACTATATTTTGGGAATGACAATAACAAATGCAATTAGGTTACATAGATATATACTTCAGCTCTTTTCTTCCTGCTTGCTAGGGAGTGTATCTGCTGTCTGATTCCATATGGAAGTCAACTCCTGACTAATTTTCTACAGCAATTTCATTTTAAAAAAGCAAATCCAGAGAACAGATATTGGCTTCCATAGAAAGCTGAGACTAACAGCTTTTTATTTTCCAAGATTCTCAAGTTAATAAACATTAGAAAGCAAAGAACCTTGCTCAGAGGTTTTCCTGACAAGTCCTAACATGACATTTAGAGAGGTTTCACAATGTGTGTAAAAGACAGCATACCAAATTTAAACACAGCATACTCAATTTAAACACCCAGGTGCAGAGATGTGTGTCTCTACAGAAAGATGGCAAGTATGATGCTTTTACCTTTCCCCTGTTCTTGAGGAAGGTTGAAAGCTGGAATAGTTCCTCAGACACTCTAGAGCTTGTGTCTCAGACCTGCACTAAATGGATCCAAGGGATGGCATTAATTATGTACGAGCAGTGGATTTAGAGACATTATTCCAGTTATTCATACTACACTATTAGGTATGTCAAGGTACCTGGAGTGAGTTGTACTCTGTGGGTTGCTTTTCTCAACAGGAGATAACTTTATCTAGGCCTTACATTTTGGAGATGAAAGTTAGGTGAGACAAAACTGGCTTTTAATGGCTGTCTAATGTTCCTTGATGTCAGCATAAGATGATACTACAGTACTGCCCTCCCTCAGACCAGAAAGCTTCTCCTCACCTTGACCACGGAGAGTACTTTCTGCATCTGTAGAATAAGGAGAATTAAGGCACTCTACTACTGAATCCTGAAGACCTATTCTGCCTTTGAATGATTATTACCAGGTAGTACTGGCTGGTGTGTTAGGAACAAACAAGATTTCATCGTACTAAAACCCTGGGAGACCTCTTCTTGACATTTTAGTCACTGCTGTGCTGAGCCCAACATAATATGCTCTAATTTCGCCCAATGGTATTGAGAGTTGCTTGTCTGGTAGATTTTCAGTCCTGCTCTTGTCCTGAGCTCTGGCAGAGCAAACTCAATTTACTGGTCAGATATTTTTGTTCCATATACTATTCAGTACTAACTTCTGTTCTGTTTTGTTTTCCTTTTTAAACACAAACTTTCTCTTCAAAGAATGGCATTCATCTGTGTGTTGTATAATCACATGGGCACGTTTATATCTTGGCTGTGTATTTCCTGTAAATTACGTCTTCAATCTTTGTAAAACAGTGCAATTTGAACATTTTCTGAGCAACATTTTAACATGCTCCCTGTGAAGATGATGGGGGGTGAACTGCATAGTTATGCAATGGATCTGTATTTCTTCTTTAAGCCTACTAATTAATGTAATTGAAGCAAATTCCAATTACTTTCTGGATAGAGCTTAGTTTAACTTATGTCCGTGCAGTTCATTTTCCCATGCAAATCCAAATTTTTGGCTATGAAATCAAATAACTTATAGCTCCCAGACAGCGATTTTAGACCTTCTCCTTTCAAAAATTAATTAAACTGAAGCATGCAGTTTTACATGCCAGCATTAGAAGGGAGGTCAGTAACTAACAAAAAGTACCATACATATCATGGCTCTGATCCTGCCTCCCTTAACTATCTATAGCATCAGATAAAATTCAATGACACTTTTCACTGGATGAATGAATTCCTGGATATTAGAACATCAAAATTAGAAACAGTGACACAGTATTGAGGAAAAATCTTGGTGAAACGCCCTGCAGGAGCAGCAGCAATCTAAATATACTAGAAAAGCAGGTTTTTGAAGGGAAAAAATGGTATCTGATGAGGTATGGGAATGTTACTTCACCAAGTATAGCAACACGTATCAAACTGCATGTGTTTTGCCAGGATTTACCAACCATCAATAAGGATAAGGAAGCATGGGAGATAGGAAAGATTTTAATATTTATTGATTATATTTATTATTTCAAACCATAATGCTCCATAAATTCTCCTGTGTGCTGAAAAATAAGTGCCATCGGTAATGGATACATCATTTTCAAAGGCAAGTCTATAATTTTCCACATTTTTCTATTCTTATAAGACTTT
Organism: Anthoscopus minutus; assembly: GCA_013399455.1. Lineage (NCBI taxonomy): Eukaryota > Metazoa > Chordata > Aves > Passeriformes > Paridae > Anthoscopus > Anthoscopus minutus. The sequence continues at coordinate 2,609 of VWYI01026346.1, forward strand.
TCTTAAGTAGCTACATGGGAGAGGAGGAAATATAGTTTTGGAAGCATATTTTATTACTCTGTTTCTACAAACATGCATTACAAAAGACATTCTACTGGAGCATATGGTTACTGTTAAACACAATCCACAAGTCATTAAGTACAGTAAATAATTTACACATTAGAAAATTGATTGCTAATCATAAATTATTTCAACTCCTCTTTATTAGATTTTCAAACGCTTTCTACTTTCAATACTCAAATATGCTCAATTTGAAAAGCCTTGAAGGCATCTAGAAAAGAAGCTTGGTTTACATAAAAATGTTTGTACCCTTCTTTGTGCACTGAATTTATTCAATACAGTACCTAGGGTGATGGCAGAGACACGGGTTCTTCAGATAACTACTTTCAGTTTCATCCCAGTAGGAATTTTGTTAGTAAAAAATGTGAGAGGAATCTGGGCTAAAACAAACAGAAATCTCTCCCCCCACTTCCTGCTTCCTTTTCTACCTTAAAATCATAGTGATTTAGATCAGTCAACATATGTGAAACCAGACTTCAGTCTGAGAATAGCAAACAGGTTAATATAAAATAGGTTATAATAAAAGGTGTAATACCCCAACATGAGCCAGATTAAATTAGTAATCTTCCAGATGGCATCATAAATAGACTGGGAATAAAAGGATGGATGAATAACATTGATGCTTTCACTAATTTTTTTCAATTTACTGCCTTTCAAAACTACCTAAGTTTAATATGTCTTTTGACCCAAATGCTTAGTTAAATTCAGTATGTTGAGGTTGTTTTTGCTAGGAAAAGAAATTAATAATGGAGTCAAGTGGGGTTTTTTGCCTATAGTTAAAAAAATTAATCAAAATGCTTTTTCTCTATCTTTTCACATCGAGGTTGTCATGAATCCTTCTCAGCCACTTTTTTTAGATTGTCCTACTCTCCCTCCCTATTGAATTGACGACCAAGAAAACCACAAATTCTCTTCATTAAAATTGTCTGCCTACTTGTTAAACATATCTATACTTTGCAAAATTCAAGGTACAGCTTTTCTGTGTTGTCAGTATCTAGTTTATTTAAGGAGTTTAAATTTTTGGTTGAATTATACTAAAAGTAAGGCATAAGTTATAATGTATTTTTAATATTTTGAGAATTCTGACAGAACTAAAGAGTATCAAAATTGTATCTTATTTTCTATTTCTTTGAATGAAAGCAACAATAAATATGAATTATCTATTGAAAAATATTCTGAAGGCTTTATATTTCAGAATAAGTATGACAGTGGGGAAGTTCTCATTTGGGAAGCCTCACCTTCAGGAATCAAGCAAGGTATTGATTGTTCCGACCAATTACGTCACCATCTGAAAATGTTATTAAAAAGAGCTTTTGCATGACTTAGTGTGTGATTAACCATGAAAAACGAAGTGCACACAGTGGGACATATTTTGCAGTCCTTAATGAAATTAAATCCTTGTTTGTTGTGTTCAGTGGTAGTTCCACTCAATTAAGAACCACTGATTTTGGCCCATGCGTTATAATGCACAAGGACATTGTGCATAGTGGCATCAGAGATGATTTGAGGATGAAAATATGTATGAAGTAAATACAGGAAAAAAAGAATGCTTCATTTTACATGGAGTTTTACATATTCTTTATCTCTTTCCCCTGCTGTGAGGATTTATACAATACTGAAAAATAAAAGAATAAAAGTTTCCTGCCTTCTTGCCTTTTTGCTTTTTGCTTACTTCAACAATTTGTAAACTTTCCTCCAGTTATTGCTCTGAATTGAGTTTTTAATGTTGCATAACACGAAACGTTTCTCCAAACCAATAAACTAAATGCCTGTATTTAGCTCTCTAAACTCCATTCATTACTTTTACTAGAGGATGACTGAATTGCTTGACTAGACAACTACTGCCATACCTGGTAAAATGAAAATAATGTGCATGTGCTGATAGATATGACAGCAGGATCTACGGGACCCTATTCTGGAGCAGCAGACTGGGAAGTTTTTCCTAGAGGATGGATCCTCCTTTTTCTTTATGCAACAGAACTGAGCTCTAGGCATTCCACTTGTTATCACATTCCAGGAATCAATACTTCCACAGGCTTGATCTATTTGAAGATATGAGTGCATCCAATTGGTAGTTTTATTTAGTGGAAATACTTGAGTACATTTTAAGGAATCTTCTTTTCTGGGCAGCTATCAGGAGCAGCTGCATATGTCAAGATGCTGAAGCAAGGATCAGGGAATTCATCACACATATCTCTAACAGCCAGCAGCATGTTCTGACTCTTCTCTGAATGAAGCAAACAACAGAATTTGAAAGTCACTATCCTTCAAAGGTGTCTGTGACTTTTCCCATTCCCTTGCACAGTCTGAATGTTTGGTGTGCCATGGCAACAATATTGCCTTGATAAAACACTTAAGGCGTCTACTGAGTGCAAAGATGACACAGTTTTACTAGAACACAGAGAAAAATCAAAACACTGTATTAATGAATAAATAAAGAAAATTGATATGGAGACCGTGTTTTATTCTTGGCACCTGAACCTATACTACTTGTGAGTAATATCAGAAGTTGAGTTATATAAGAAATACTGAGGCCAGCAGGACTAAGGAAGAGATTTGACCTCTGCACTCAGCACTGGTGAGGCTGCAGTTCAAATCCTGTATCCACTTCTTGCCCCCTCACAACAAGAAAGCGTTGAGATGCTGGAGCAGTTCCGGAGAAAGGCAATGGAACTGGTGGAAGGTCTGTAATACAAATCTGATGAGGAGCTACTGAGTGAGTTGGGATAGTTTAGCCTGAGGAAAAGGAGGCTTAGGGGGATTCCTTGTGGCTCTCCATACCCACTTGAACGGAAACTGTGGTGAGGTATGAGTCAATCTCTTTTCTCATGCAATAGTACAAGTGTAAATGGCCTCAAATTTTGCCAGGGGAGGTTTAAATTGGATATCAGGAAGCATTTCTTGCCTATAAGGGTTATGAAGCATGGGAACAGAAAGTGCTTGAGTCACCGCCACCTGAGATATTTAAAACATGTGAGGATATGGTGCTTAGAGACATGGCTTAGTGGTGGATTTGGCAGTGCTAGGTTAATAGCTGGACTCAATGATCTTAGCGGTCTTTTCCTACCTAAATGAATCTAGGATTCTATAAAAAAAGGGAGAATACCTAATTTCTGTTTGTAAAGGGCATTCCTTCATACTCACCTGTGCATCACCACAGTACAAAATCTTTTGTGGTGACAGAGAAATGTTTTGAAGGAAGCAGCTCTAATGAACAATTTCAATTCATGGTCCTGAATAAAGCAAAGTAATTAGCAAAATTTTTACCCAAATGTAAATCATAACGTAAATCTTATTTGTACTAGTGAATTAAAAAACAAACAAACAACCAAACAACAAAACCCAAAAAACACCCACAAAACAGTACAAACAAAACCAGAAACCACCACTGTACAGCTAACCGAAAAAAAATCTCCTCACAAGAGATCATTTCAGAGTATAAGCAAATGAGTCTGCAGGGTAATTATCTAAAAGTAATCTCTTGTGTCTAGGATGATTTTATCACTCCCTGAGCTACTTGTTCCCTGTATTTCACTTGGGAAACTCAGCAGCATTACAGACAGCTGCCACAGTGGAATAAGCCCATAGCACCAAATTTATCAAATAAAAAGTCCCAAAAATCTTGAAAGGTGTATCTTAATTAGTCTGGATAGGTAATTAAATTGTTTTCTTGTCAAATGTCTTCCCTCTTCAGGTTTACAGACTCTTGTGGAATTTTCAGATGTATTAATTGTATTTTAGAAAAAAAAGGTTTTTTTGGAAGTGATATACTGTCTGACATGGACTTGTCTATACTCATGTAAATACCATTAAAAAATATATGTTCCAGAAGCTGTAGAGGAATGAGATTTTGTCATCCCAGGAGTACATTTAATTTTCTATTCAAACCTTTATTTGATTAATAAATTCTGATAAGAGATTGGCCTTCAATTTTAGAAATTAACCAAATACATAAACCAATTTGATTTCAGAACTCTCAAGACCAGTAGAACATGGAGATTGCACACAACATATCACAGAAATAGCACTACATACTGGAAGAATTCTTTCTAAGATAATATTTATTGGGAGAGGGGCCTGATTGCATTGATAGAATCTGATTAGTTAGCAAGAGAAGATGAGTTTTTCTCTCTTGGGCCTCACAGAGAGATTGTAGTGAAGGAAAATGTAATGTAAGGAGCAAAAGCATTCTGGCCCTGTTTCAAAAGTATTAAGTCCAGTGACAATCTGTGAAGCTACCTGATTCCATCTTCCTCCTAGGCATTGACCTGTGTGGCATCAATCTAACTATTTAGATCATGACTTACTTGATGAGTTGTTGTGAGAGACTGAAATGTTAATGATTAATGACTCAAAAAATCATCCATTTGCTGACAATGTGTAAAGTAACAGCCCAGGTGCAGAGGGTGTGAGCACCAGATGGTCATGACAAACCAACCTTTCTTTAGCAACAAGCTGGGGTTTGAGCCAGATAAGGGAAGAGGATGATAAGAAGCAGGTCCTGTGAGGGAGGATAATGCTTTTTTTCCTGCTCTTACACAATTGGCTCAGGTGTGAAAATTCCCTTCTGGAGAAGTATGGGGCATTTACACACAGGAGAGAAGGTTTTCATCTCTGCTGAGGTGAGACAACCAGCACAACTACACTGAGGCTGCTGTCATGTCATAGAAGTGCTGTAAACCACTAATGATCCCTGAAATGCTCCCAGATTCATTTCTGGGGCCTCCCATCAGAGGACCACACATGCTCCAGTATGCAACTGATCCACAGTGTTACTTTGGACAGTGTAAAACTGCTCCCAGGGGTGGTACCCTGGGCATTCCCATGTAAACCTAAGAGTTTATATTAGCCCACTGAACTTTGTGTTTCACAGGCTTCTCCCACCTGTGATGGATAGAGACTGAGACCATCATTTCAACTAATGAACATTGAATTTGAAACAATCAAATCTTGTCACTGTATCCACAGATGGATCTTTCTACTCTTACAATTTATTTCTGTATCTTTCTTTTCCTTATATATGTTTACTTTAGTGATTTTTAATGGCTTTATGTTTTTATATTGTTATAGGTAATTATAACCAAAGTGGCTCCTTTACATTGCAACAAAATTGTTCTAAAATAAACCCTACACACATATATATATATATATACGCACGTATTATTCAATGTCATTTCACTCTAAACCACTCTTAGAGATCTGTTAACAAGAATCTGAGCTGCCCTTGCCCTCAGGGGCAGATCATAACTATTGTGTAACTATTTGCAATGTTATGTATCCTATAAGACTTCCTCATATCATCTTTAAAGGTTTAGAAAAACACTTGTACAGCTTGAACAAAACAACTTTTGTATTTTATGCTATTTCATGCTACTTCATCTTCAAGATTCATTAGTGAATTGCTAAGTAGGTAATAACCATATCAGTGACAAAATGAATATGCAATAATGACAAAGTTCTCTTTCTATATTATTTATGTTTATTATTGCTACAAAAGGGAATTATCAGCAGGCATTTTACTAAGGACAGGGAAGAACAATTGGTAGATGTCTTGCGTGACAAGAAATCTGCCCTAAGTTCAATACCTATTCTTTTTTCCTAAATGCTGTATATAAGACAGAAAAATATAAAGTTATAACATAATAGTTATAATTTGGCTTTACCGTAGCTAATCACTAGATTATCAGCTGTCACCGTCAAAATAATTGTGAAACCATAATACATATTCCATAATACAGAGTTCTGTGTAGATCATAAGTTATTGTTTTTCCAAGAAAATGTGAACAGTGTAAATATCTTACTTTTGAAATTAAATACTCGAAATAGAAAAATAGTAAATTTTAAAGTATTATATTTAATGCCAAGTTAACCACAAAACTGAGTTTTCAAACACATACCTTTGTGTACTTGAAGACTCTTTGGGGAATGAGTGATTATTTTTCTTCTTGTAATTGTAAAATATTACTTTTAAAACTGAATAATAACCTGTCAAAGCTAGGTACCTGAAAGTCTAAATATTTAAGTGTTGCAGTGTGTGATGCAATTTCCACGTGTTTCGGATCCCCCCAAGCCTCGCGGGGTTTCTGGCTAACCCTGGAGAATTCCAGTGAGGGCAGCAGGTGATAGAGTTACACGAGTGTCAATCTGGCTTTTCCCACACCCCCTCTCCTTCGATTGGTAAACTAACTATTCCCTTCCCCTTGCTCCGCCCCAAGGGATAAAAGAGAGATGGTGGGCGGAGGGATGGGACGTTCAACCTAGGTTTCCGAGAATGAACATCGGCGTCGCCAATGGAATATAATAAAATCGGAACTTGAAACCTAGAGTGGACTCCGCATCTTTCCTTCACCTCGTCCGGGATCTGCAAAGAGAAACCCTCAGAAGGTAAAAGGACTGGCTTTTCTAACTTGCTAGAAGAAGCCCTACGCTAAAACCACGCTCGCTTCAGCTCCAACCGCAGCATGCCTGGACTTGCCCCAGTCACGTGGCCCTGGCTTAGCAGCAGATGCTGAGTAGCCAGGTACCAGGGCAGAGCCCCCGAGGAGCGTAAGGCACCCCGATATTTAAGTATCAAGATGAAGCCTGACTACCATAATCACTAAAACTGTACAAGTATTTTATAAATTACTGCTTTCCCATTGTTGCTCTTTTGGTTGTTTCAAACTCTTGCATACTTCCTCTTCTTTCACGAGGTCAAATTAACAAAGAAACCCTCATTTTACTTCTAAACCAGTGATTAATCACAGTATTTTCATATGCACCATCCCTTTCAGTTGATGTTCCTGTTCAATATGCCACATAACTGAAGTTCTGACCAAACTTCTTACTACCTTAACTCTTATTAGTCTCTTATTTCCTTTGCTTTAGTTTGACTTCCTTTTCAGTTTCTCACATCTGTCTACTTGACTGCCACCCAGCATTTAACCTATGTATTTTTTATTCCAATGTAGTTTCTGATTTCTTGACCTTTAACCTAAGTTCTGAGTGTAGTTATTGCTTAGATTTTTACTTTATTATTACCCCCAGTTTCTTTTGAGTTTTGGTTCTTTCTTCCCAACTGTATTTGCCCTTCAAGAGAAAGATAGTAAGAAATAAGAAAACCATTGGGATAAAATTATAATGGCAGAAAGAAATGAGGAAATCAAACCCATACATTTTGAAAATTCTCTAATTTAACAATATCTTTAGGAAAACAAAATCTCACAGTAATTTTTTTCAGTTACAGAAAAATATAAGGGGACATCAGTTCACAGAAGCACTTATTATGAAGTAATTGCTAGAAACAGCAAACTGTGTTTTAGAAAAAGGAAGATTTTTCACTCAGTACCACAGCAACAGAGAGATATCATATAGGAAGTCCTTTGTAGATTAAAACATGATATACAGAGATTCCAGTTGACTTGATTATTAAAACTGAAGTTGAATTTGGAATGTCTTTCCAAAATTACCTCTTTTTTTCAAAGGAAAATTTTCTGGGGGAAACACTTTTTGTATTGCTTCTTTTTCTACAGCAATAGGAGCCATTGACCAGGAGTGGTTGTAAAGTGCTAGGTGATGCAGATAGTACATGCATGACAGACACAAAAACTGTAAGGTTTCAACATATGTAGGGAATGGGATGAAATTTACCTTACCTAAATTCAGCACAAATTTATCTTGCCTTCCCTGTGTGTCAGCTGTATTTGTTTATATCTAAGCTTTGTGTTTAGCTTCCTGTTCAAATTAACAGATTTCCATTAGTTGAGTTGTTGATTCAGACATATAAGATTTGTTTCAGAAAAAGGAATATCTGAAAAAAAAACCCTAGAAATGTGTAGGTACAACACAGGGTGCATAAAAGACCTAAAATGAAAGACAGAGTAGATCTGGAATCCCCTAGTAAAGCACAAACCAACCACCTGCACTGTGGTTAGGGCAGATCAAAATGTACTTCATCTGTCTTGCCATGGTTTATGGCAAATTTGGTAGGAAACATCCAAAGGGAGTCCTTCTAGAAAGCAAATTCAAGATGCCCCTCCCCCTACTGGTTTGGGAATATATTTCCTTGGAGAAAAGTGGGAAAAACTGTTTATTTAACAAGCAAAATATACACAAGCATAAAAATTGAATAATATTTAATATAAGAATATTATTTAATAATTGAATAATACTTAATATAAAAAATTAATAAAACCTCTCACTGTTTGAAGAGATGGCAAATCCAGAAAAGTCCTTGCTGTGGGGTGCAGCTCGGCTCACTCAGTCTCTTTCCATTCCCTCCAGCATGGAATGCAGCGTCCCAGCC